>JACEFZ010025656.1:97500-255000 GCA_014155875.1 Cepaea nemoralis | reverse complement strand
GACCCGGCCCGGCTTCGCCCAGACCTTGATGGGGGGCATCTCATTTAATTCATATATGTAGTCATATAAGTTCCCGTTCCCGACTATCTATCTGTCTGTATGTCTGTCTGTCTGACCCGGCCCGGCTTCGCCCAGTCCCTGGTGGGGAGCATCTCAATTAATTCATCACCTGCATGACTGTAGATAACTTCTTAAGCATAAAAAGATGAGTTACAATGTTATGCATTATGCATTATTTTTATGAAAACTTTGAAAATGCCTTAAAGATTGTATCGTTATTTATTATAACTCATATGCCGGTATATAACTATAGACAAAGAGTTTATAAATCTTTGAAAACCATGCAACAATATGACCATAAGTTATATAGCAATGTTATTAAAAGTTATGCCCCTTGAAATAACATTTCTAGAGTTAAGTCCCCTCGCTATATATAAATTATAATGAAAAATGAAAAATTAAATAATATTAAGTAAGCAGCCGATTTCACACTAAAATAATATCACAGTTGGCAGCGCAGGAATGAGAGGAAGACGTGTAGAAAATTTCATTTCAATCGGATGGACCGTTCGCGAACGCATAAAGGACATACATACAGACGGAGATTCTTTTTTATATATAAGATTCCACAACGTAAGGCTATTACAACAGGAAAGGGTAATTAAATCAAAATGCATTACTCTGATAAAGACGATAATGTAGGGATGAGTTGAAGGCATGTAATCACCAGGCTGACAGCGTTACAAGTGGGGAGATACAATATGGAGATTGAGAAACAGCAGTCTATCATGGTGTACAACGATGGCGAGAGACAGACAGTATTTGAGATCCATTTCAACCAGCCTTTACTGTGGAGAAGGCACCTAGTGATATTTTACGAAATGTGTGCAAGTGCCTGCGGTGGAATAGTGGTTAGTGTATCCACTTAACAAGGCATTGGACGTAATTCAATCGCCAACGGGTATTGTGTGTGTGTGTGTTTTGTACGTTGTGTGTAGTGTACGTTGTGTGTTGTGTGTGTTGTGTATGTGTTGTGTATGTGCTGTGTATTGTTGCGTATGCGCTTTGTATGTGATGTGTGTGTGTCTTGTGTGTGTGTGTTTTGTTGTTGTTGTTGTTGTTGTTGTTGTTGTTGTTGTTGTTGTTGTTATTGTTGTTGTTGTTGTTGTTGTTGTTGTTGTTGTTGTTGTTTGCAAATTGTGCAGATCTGAGGTGGACCCAGCCTCGTAAAATAGGTGTAGGATAGTTTTCAGAATTTTCTGGAAATTATCTAGAAAGTAAAATTGGTGAGGAAGGTAATTGGCCATCCCATCTCATTGCGCCCAGGCCGGGAATATATGAAGGCGTAACACCTCACAAACAACTCCCAGGCACAAATGCCCTTCGGCAGTAGTTCCCAAGCTGTTCAAGCAGAGGGTCATATCTACTATTTTCGGTAGTTAAGCGGGCGACAACGTTATAAAATTATAAAAGTCGTGCAATATCATTCTTATCTTTCTTAACTTTCGTCAACAAAATTCTAAAACTTTAAAGGCAGTCAGTGTCAGTACTGCACTGCGGTGATTTTTTGGTTTAAAATCAAAAGTTCATTTAACAATAAATGTTAAATCAGTTTCGAAAATCGCTATTAATGTAATTAATTTACAATTGTAACTGTTCTTCATAACCAGTTACTTAAGTTCAGATGCCAGTTTATCAATGTCTGGGCACAAATCTGTCATGCCTAAAGACATAAGCGCAGCTAGGTTACTTTCGGTGAGTCTGGAACGTTGCTTGTTTTTTTTTATAACGGTCATTGCGGAAAATGACTGCTCGTATCTGTAAGTCGAACCAAAACGACACATGTATCTCAGGGCGAATGAACGCAAGTGTTCAAATTGTTCAACAGGCAATAGTCGCCAGAATGAAATCATATGATCAGCTGAAGGTGAAGCAGGCAGTTCCAGAAATTTACATCTCGCATTTCAAATCAATTACTTCGTGCTGAAGGTTTTTTGCTGTAATTGAAAGAGCTTGGCATCAGGAAATATGAATGGATTTTTGAAGAGGGCAACATTATCCGCCTCTATTGTGAACTTTTGAAATCTCAACTGAAAAGAGGCCTCGCGTGCCACTTTCTAACAGCTGGCGGGCCACAAGTGTCCCGCGGTCCGTGGTTTGGGAACCTCTGCCCTAGGACCTAGGCATTTCCATGTCTCAAATATTCAGAACTGTTGTCTTGGCAGTGTCCAATTCGACGTGCCCTATTCGATGTCCAGCTGCCGAAAGATGTGTAACCTGCGCAACTGGCACACTGATCCTCCCAGAGAAGGCTAGGCCACTACCTCAAGATCAGGGGGTTGTATACAATCATTTTTCTTATTTTTGTGAAAAGCCAGACAGTCAACACTGTGTCTGCTTGGATTAAAGGCAGACGCCGGAACACCTATTCTACTCCGCCAACTACACTCCATGACAGCCTCAGCACAGATCTCCATAGTAGGTAAACACATGGACTTGTGCAGATAAGATAAATAACATCAGAAGCCACTGTCATCAGGCTGTATCTGTTGTTGTTGTTGTTGTTGTTGTTGTTATTGTTGTTGTTGCTTGTTTTGAACTCAAGCGTAGTCCATAAAAGTCCTACTACACATGCTACTACTTCTTGTGCACTGGATTAATTTCTGCATGTGGATTAGCTTTCCCTATTACCAGTGTCCCTTGCCATCAGGCGAACCCACTCCGACTTCTAAGGTACTTGTAATTTACGTCCTCAGGTCAAGGAAGAGAAATCAACATTTAGTTAAGCCACGTGAGTTACTCAAGTTCTCAACAATGACAAACTCCCAGAGCTACCAAGAGCCATAAATAACGCAAATACCAACAGAACGTTAGTACTACAAATGGTGTCTAAGGTGGTCACACGTCGAAGTACATGTGTTCCTGCAGCGAGGTGACGGGTTCGAATTCCGGTCGGTAACTATAGCTTTCAATTTTTATGTTGTCTAGTGTGTCCTCGCCGGTTTCCTTGGTCCATGGGTTACACGACTTTCTCCGTAACCCCGTATACTCTCATAAGTAACGTGATGTGCGTGAGAATTGGTAGCGGTTCTCTCCGCGTCGGTAACTTACGGGGTATGTGAGCCGGTCGCTCAGAAATCAATGGCAAACTACTGAGCGTAATCTTGCCAAGAAATCAACAATCAACTGAAAGATGCTGATGTTGACAGCGATGTCCTGTAAAGGATACACGAACAAAAAAATATGTGTCCTCTGGTCTCTAGTTACTTCTTCTCACTTCTGTGAGTGCCAAACAATACAGTGTGTGTTTATTTATGAATTGTACTACGAAGAATGCCGTTATCTCGCTGTGGCTAACCCGGAAATTCACAGATCTGATATGTTAGTCAAGGACTGGATAACACGGAATCAAGATTAACAACCAATCTCATTGCGTGAAAAACAGATCCTAGTCATACTCTCAGACAAATCAACCAACAAGGACGCAATGTTTTATTATGAGGATTGAACAATACATGCAATCCTGTATACTATTATAACAGGATATGATAGTCTGAACTGTCGCTTACACAGACTGAGATCAGTTCCGTCACCCCATCGCACAGTTGGACGAGACGAACAGACACTCACATCCCTCAAAACTACCATGTGCTTCGTCACGTGTAACTTCATGGCCTACAACGATGAGCGACGACACAAAATTATATGGGAATCTGGAAGATCCCTCAGTCGCAACTTGTTGTATCACTGCTGCTGATCACATAAGTAGAGTTCACAAAGAAGTTTGGCTTCAGTGAATCACCAGCATTCTCTGTCTCTCGGCCCTAGTTAGATGCATATCCGTTAGAGGACGTCGCTCGCAGTTAACCTCAGCATTGTTTGACTGATTTCTTGGCAATTTTACGTTCAATGGTTTGCCATTGACGACCTCCGTGGCCAAGGGCTTGTGGACGCGATTCGAGAGACTGCTTACCTGCGTTCTAAACACATCTGCAACCGATTTGGCAGCAGATGGATTTTAACGTGTTGGTATGGGAGCCAGTCGTTCTGAAAGCAATGGCAAACTACTGAACGTAAACTTGTCAAGACATCATCAACAGCAGTGCTGGTGTTGACAGCCATTTCTTGTAAATAGGCTCAAAAAAAGTTTGCCATTGCTTTTTGAATGACCGGAAATCATACCATTGTATGAAAATAAGAACAAAGTGGTCTGCTTCAAAATACTTCAAAGTCCAGTGGCTATAGGTTCGATGGTCATTGGATGGACAGTATTGGGACTCTTCGCTGGTTGTTGAAGCTGGGGAAAGAACGCATATGTTAATGTCCCGGGTGCTGTGATGTCGGTTCCTGACTCCGCCAAACTCAACACAGCCAGAGGATTCACCAGTCAAACAAACTCAATTCAGCCAGAGGATTCACCAGTCAAACAACAGACAACTCAACTCAGCCAGAGGATTTACCAGTCAAACAAAAAACAACCATCCAGCCAACTAAGCAACCAATCAAAGTAAACTTTCAGAACGGCAACAATAATTGCAAATATAAAGGATTTTACTAACACTGGTTATTGTAACCCACATTTACTAAAGAAACTATAGTAACAAATGTGTCAAATATGCAATAGTACAATTCAGACAATAAAATATATTTCTAGACATCGTCTCTTCGTGATGAAGTTCATTCATATCTGATTGAGTTACATATAATACACATATAATACACATATTATCAATTCAAATTTGAGCTGGAACATTGACTTTTAGTTCAGAAAGTATTGACAAACTAATGAAAGTAAAATTTCTCAAAATCAACCCTGGTTTGATCGCGACGTCCGGGAAGCGAAATGCAACATTTACATGTTACAAATGTATTATGGTTACTACTCTAGGGATCTGTGCTGGTGCGGTCATGGTGTGCTGGTGGTGGAGTAGATTATAGGTACGGCGTCCACTTCTGCCTCCAGCAGACCAGGTTCGTCTGAGGGTGTTGACTGTTTGAACTTTCTCGTCACGCAGGTTACAAATCTCTCGGCAGTCGAACATGGACACGAGCAGGCCGATTGGGCCGCAACCAAGGCAAATTGTCATAATACAAGATACCCACTCAAAAAGGTATAACATGTGTGATTCTGCTTTACACCGGTGCTACGGAGTTTGTCCTCTGTGTTGAGGTTCTCCTAATGTGGTCTATGAGAGGAGACTAGAGCAATTTTGGAGATATCCGTGTGCAATGAAAAACCAATGAACAAGTCCTTCAAGAAACAAATGAAGATCGTAAACTGATTAGAGGCATTAGATGTAGACAGTCAAATTTTTGGGGGACATGTAATGAGAAGAAATGAATTGGAGAACTTGGTGACAACTGGCAAGATCGAAGGGAGGAGAACAAGGGGAAGACCGAGAAGTAAATACCTGGATGGCTTGGCCGCGTGGCATGGTCGAGACGGAAACACGGAGCTGATCCACGACTCTGGTGATCGAGTGAGATGGCAGAACATGACCGCCCACACTTATCGGCATGGCACATGATGGAGGGTAATTATGTAAGTACGTAAGTAGAGGACCTTCTTACACGCCTTAAGCAAGGCGCGCGCATGGGGCATATGGTGCTAAACCGGTCGCCTTTACTTCCCAAGGCATTCTTAGTACTCATTTTAGGCTGGGTTGTCCTGTGAGCCCAAGTCAATTATGGTTGTACAATTTCGAATTCGCCCAGCTGCGAATCGAATAAAAAAAACCGCTGGGTCAGCAGGCGAGTGTCCAGCCACTAATCAACGGAGGATCGCTCTACAAACTGTGGCCTATAGTCAGGGTTGTCCATGGGACATAATTTAGACTGCATGGTAATTTATGCATGTCCCATCCCATCCGTCCCATGGGTCCTTTCCCATGTGAATAAGATTCCTATGGCCAAGCCTGGCAGGCGTGTCCATGTGACATGTTTTTCTGTCCCATCCAATGGTAATTTATGCCTGTCCCATCCCATCCCATCCCATCCAATGGGACCTTTCCCTTGGGATTCCCATGGGAGTCCCATGGCCAAGCCTGCCTATAGTAAATGTTTATAAGTTTATTTGACGAAATAATTCCTTATGCTAAATCTGTGGCAGCAAATTGTGCGATCTTTCTCACCTAAAACGTGTTGAAGGCAAGATATGTTGACGGAGAGAGTATTTTTGGTGTAATGGCTTGAACGTTACGCTAACTGTCAAAGACTGGAATATAAAGACAGGAGGTATGCCTCAAGATAGAAGACCACCGGGAAGAGTGGTCAACCTCAAGTAGATTAGAGGTAATACAGTGCCCCGATATAAGGGCAGGGTAGATGATAGAATGGGGGACTATTAACTAGTTCTCTCATGAGACACGGAGGCAACGACCAGATAGTTAGTACTCTGGTCACGACAGAATCACGCCTACGTGATAGCCACGGAGAAGAGTGCCACTCAATAGGAGAACGGCTGCTACCAGCGTGCTGATTGTAACGGCACGCAAAAAGCCGAAAGACGCATCAAGGTCCTTCCGCGTGCTGTGTAGTCACGCGTGTAGGAAAAGTCAGACTGGGGACTGACTTCGTAGAGAGCAGATCGTTTAGTGTCGATAGGAGTGTTTTTGTAGCCAATTAGATAGAGATTAGCAATAGGGTTAGGAAACTAGTGATAGGCAATTCTGTGGCTTTGTGTGTGATTTGATAGCGACTGTTTTGTAATTGTAAAGAGCCAACGGCAATAAAATGTACCATTTATTTCCTCTCACACGACTTGCAAGTTTCTTGTGTGGTGTGGGAGAAGTAATCCGATGATGCCTGAAACATTGGTTGTTGACAGGCGAGGATTAATGTGGTGTCAGAAGTGTGGCTTGGACAAATGTTCAAGCTATTACACTTACCCACGGCTCTAGACTAAGGTTACGAATAGGGAATTACTAGTTTAATTATTGTCAGTGACTAATGACGTGTGCAGACTAGGACAAGTTGCGAGCTAAACTGTGCCTATCGTGACAAAATAATGCTTATTTGTGCTTATTAAAATACTATTTAATTAAATCATGTGTTCTTCGAAGTTGTAAGTATTGATATTATTAATTTCTTTCATTTGATTTATGTAATTATTTATTTGTTTATGAATAATTATCAAATATGATTCATGGCGGAGCGATACACAGCCAGCAACATTATCGATTTTTGCAAGCTAAAAATAGCGCTGCGCCTCTGACGTATTACGATTGACAAGCAGTTGTTCTACGCCATTCGCATTCAGCATTTGAGTGTTTACAAATCGCCAAGCTGCTGCCCGCCTGAATCTGTGCTTTATATTAATTATTATTTGTTTATTTAAGTTAGTGAATGAATATATTTATTTATTTAAACAATATTATTATATTTTTATTTATTTAAAAGCATTTATTGAATGTTTTTCGTACTTTTTCTATTTGTTTACCGTTGCGATGGCACTACTTTTGGCTATGCAAATTAGACTTGGTCTGCACAAAACTTCCATAGATTAAACTAGGTTAGGGACGAAAGGCATAAAACGTTAGAACGAAGACAGGACATTGACATTTAACATTAATTAAACTATATTCTGTTTGCCCGTGGGCATGTCATTGTGATTGTACCAAATTGTCAAAAATAACGTGTCGTTTACAATTTGTTAATTGTTGCTGCTCTGTGAACCAGGGTGAACAACAGCTGATAGAAAACTTGTGTGTATGCCGAAGTGCCAAACGAGGTGACCTGTGTTACCGGAGTGGTGTTCCTGATTCTCGGGAACATTAAGTTGAGTATACTCAATATATTTGGCATGCAATGTGATTAATAGTGCATCTCTTCTTCAGCTTGTGATGCATTAGCATATTTTTGTGCTCTGTTTTTCAGGATAAAATTTTCCAGGTTATAAACTAAGAGTCCAATTTGCAGTGCTCAGATATTAAGAAACATAACATATCAAAGATAAATAAGTGATTAAAGACTTCAGTGCGGGGCATTGCTAGCTAATTACCCAACAACATGGCTACTTTAGCTGATTTTGTAAAAGCAGGTAAAGAATTACAATACACAGGAAAGGAGCTACAACAGTATGCTGATCAAAAATTTAAAGAAGCAAAGGATGCTGAGAGAGATGAACGTGCACGAGAAAGACAACATGATAAGGAGATTAAGCAACAACAGCTAGAACATGATAAAGAAATAAAACAAAAGCAATTAGATCAAGAGAAAGAATTAAAGCAAAAGCAACTAGATCAAGAGAGAGAACTAAAGCAAAAAGAGATAGATGAAATGGCAAGAGTTAAGGAAAAACAAATTCAAGTAGAATCAGAGACACAGTTAAAGATGAAAGGTATGGATGTAGACTCACACGCAGAGATCTCTGCTACTAAACTAAAAAGTCAACAAGAAGAAAATAAGTTCAACAAATACAAAAATATTATCAAACCATATTGTAAAGAGGATTCCATATCAGCCTGGACAGAAAATGTCGAGTATCAATTTAAATACCACCAAGTTCCAATAGAGATGTGGGCTATGATTTATATGAAGAACCTGAGTGGTGAGCCCCTTAAAGTGATAGACATCTATACCAACTGAGCTTAGATCGAACTATCAGTACATCCATGATAGGATAATGCAACACTTTTTACTTGATGCCCCTGGGTATCAGGTTCAGTTCTCAAATTTAAAACCAAAACCTAGTGAGGCAACGACCAGATAGTTAGTACTCTGGTCACGACAGAATCACGCCTACGTGATAGCCACGGAGAAGAGTGCCACTCAATAGGAGAACGGCTGCTACCAGCGTGCTGATTGTAACGGCACGCAAAAAGCCGAAGGACGCATCAAGGTCCTTCCGCGTGCTGTGTAGTCACGCGTGTAGGAAAAGTCAGACTGGGGACTGACTTCGTAGAGAGCAGATCATTTAGTGTCGATAGGAGTTTTTTGTTTGTAGCCAATTAGATAGAGATTAGCAATAGGGTTAGGAAACTAGTGATAGGCAATTCTGTGGCTTTGTGTGTGATTTGATAGCGACTGTTTTGTAATTGTAAAGAGCCAACGGCAATAAAATGTACCATTTATTTCCTCTCACACGACTTGCAAGTTTCTTGTGTGGTGTGGGAGAAGTAATCCGATGATGCCTGAAACATTGGTTGTTGACACTAACATTGGACTGAGCGTGGTAGGACGAGGGTTCGATTCCTGCCTAATTGGAAAGACTGGCCGCCTATTTCTCCGTGCACTGAGGCCTAACAATGAGAAGGTCCTAGCGCTTCACCGACTCACAGCAGGTTCCTGCTAGGGGATTGATAAAACCAGTTAAATGATGAATATTGGCACAAATTAATGGAGTATAAATATAAAACACTCAAGCAAACAGAATTACGTCAATATAAAAATGAATAAATAAATCAAGTGCCATTTTCACATTGAAGAATGCTACAATAGATACCCAACTCTCTCTCTCTCTCTCTCTCTCTCTCTCTCTCTCTCTCTCTCTCTCTCTCTCTCTCTCTCTCTCTCTCTCTCTCTCTCTATCCATCTTTCTATCTCTCCTTCTTTGCTCTCATTCTCTCGCTCGCTCTATCAGATGATGATACACTGATACGCTTGTTTTTCGTCCATTTCTTGGTGTTATCTTTCCACTAGTAAACAATATAAAAACACGAAATATGGAACAGCTTACAAAATTCAATTATAGAAAAGAATTAAGCGTAGATATGAATAAAATGTGTTAAACTGTAGTATAGCTGTGGAAATGTAAACAATTTACAAGCACTAAGTATAGAGAAGTTTTACGTATATTTGTTTTCCGTAAGTGTGTTTTGTAAAGCTATCCTACACCTCGTGTTTTTATATTATTTACATTTCCACAGCTTTACCGCAGTTTCAACCCATTTTATTTATATCTGTCCACGTGTGCCTTAAGGGCAGTGAACACATTTTACAAATCCCCGATACACCGAGTCGAGGGTTCGAAATCAGCCACATACGATTTGGATGCAGATTGTATTGCGTTAATTTAGATGGTGTGAGCGTCAGTCACTAAGAAAGCAATAGCAAACTAATGAACGTAAACATTGCTTTATAAATCACGAACAGCCAACAAATGTGTGGATTGATTTCGACGTCGTGTAAAGAGCATGCAATTAAGATAACTTTCCGCTTGTGCCATTACCTAGTTCTTTCTTGTCTGTTTTCTCCCTGACTAAATAAAACTTTATGTTTCGCATTTTTTTTCTTTCTTTTCATTATTTATTTTGTGTCAGTTTTATTGAATTTGTGATTTTCTCAATCTTCTTCTTCTTATAGTCCATGCCGTGTGGTGTTCGGGATCATGTCTGTCCACAGCTTTCTGTCTCTTGGACTGCCAACCATTTCTGATATCGATATTCCTCCATGAGATGATGTCAGACTGGCCAGCATCTTCTCTCTTGGTCTCCCGTTGCATCTCTGTGCCTCCAACATTCCCGTTATGGCGACACACTCTAGCTGTCCCCTTCTCGTGACATGCTCACATAATGTCGACTGTCTCCTTATAATGCTAGTAACCAATTGTCCTTGTGAAGTAACTTCTTTCAAGTTGCTCTTTCTATCCGTCCAGGGTGTTCTCATCATTCCACAAAACCACATCTCCGCAGCTTTCACATAATTCTTTACTTGCGTGCTAATTGTCCATGATTCGTTTCCGTACGTCAGAATCGACTCAATATAGCTCATAAGAACTCTTTTCCTCGCCTAATTTTGACAAAGATACATTGCACAGAATATTTTCTATATTTTGAGCTATCTGAAATGGTGATTTCTCATTGGCTGACTTTTCTGTGGTATCTTCCGTGTCACTGTTCAGGCTAGACACATCACTTGTGGGCTCTAAAACAAAATAAACATTGGAATTCTCGTTAAAACAGTCTATTTTTGTATTGTCATCCACATGCCTTGTGCTTGTTACAAATGGGATATCAGCGTTCTTGTTTCTGAAGTCTGAACCATACCCGGTGTTGAGCGAATGTATCCGACATGTTAATAAGTCAACTTCTTGATTTAAAATGCTGGTTCGGGATCGTTTCTCGTGAGCAGTCTCCAATGGCCGACACGCAGATGTAGAGATATGTTGATTTCTTTGAATATGTCCGACTGGATGCGTTGTACGGGACGTTGTGCATTTTGTCTGGGAACAACCAAGCTTGATGTCATTGCTTTGTTGCAGGCTTGAAAAACTCATGCGCATTTCGTTCAAGACATTATATTGAACTGGTAGCGGAGGTAATGGCCCCAGTTTTGCAGAAATTCGTGTGGCTTCTGAACTTGTAGTAAAGTCTGAATATTTGTTATGAATGTCGGAACACTTAACTGGAGTTGAAATGTTGCATCCTCCGTTATGCTGAAAGCAGCGTTCGGATGTAACAGAAGTACAAAAATCTGAATGTGTAGCTTTAAAGTTTTCATATTGCTTTGGAAACTCGGGATGCCTTCTCGAATCTGTTGTTAGAGGGGTCTGTTGTGACATCAGTATTTTCTGTAAATTATTTGCAAACGTATTGCTGTCCTTTAAATTATTGACATAACCACCTGCATCACAAACAGGCTTCAGAATCAGGTCATGGCCATTGCCACAGTTGGGGCTCTTTTCTGGCAATCTGTGGTTGACAAGTCTAAGGCTTCTATTGTGAAAGATGGTAGAAATATCCGGAGAACTGGCACAGAGACAAGGGGTCGTCTGCGACTGCACGCGGTAATAAGCTTTATCTATTAGAGTAGTTTTCTCTTGTGTATCGCTGACTTTGAACATACTAAGTTGACATACTATTTTATTACTTTCTGCAGTCTGGAAAGCTGGCGTAACAGTGCGCAAATCTTGATAGTTGCAGTGACTACATGTCTCAAATTCTCTCCTCCAGTTCAAGGTTTCGTACGTGTTGTTGGTTTGTAACACGTTTCTGCTGATTTGATTCATATCATGATGGTCAAACGATAAGCTTCTGTCAATACTGCGGAGCTGTGTGTGTTCATCGCCTTCATGTCTTACAATCGAGTGTCTGTCTAGCGATTCATATATTCGTTCATCCTGATCTACCTCTTCTGGGCAATCTGGGCGCTTCTGTACAATTGCAGATGCTTGACCGGGGCAGTGTACATTCCTCCTTGGGTGTGGTGCCAGCTTTAGCGGTACCACAGGAACATCCGGTGCTGCGTGAACAGGGATGCTGACGGGGGTAATGGCAGCAGGTAGTAAGTCATGACTTTTAGAATGGCGTAGAAGATGTGAGCCTAGAATGTAGTTCGAATCTAGCTTTGTACTCTGCCTTGTGGTTTTCTCAGGAGTACAGGTCGAAACATTCATCTGAAACACCAGAAATAAGGTGAATTATATCATTTACGCAGATGTGTATATGTACAAGTTATTATTTGTGTTAATAAATTTTATTTTTATGAGAAACGCTTAAACAGTTTTCATATGCGGTGTCTGCGAAGAATACTTGGTATTAAGTGGCAAGACAAAATCACAAATACTGAAGTATTGGAAAGATCAGGTTGTGTGACGGTTTGTTTCATGCTCAGTCTTCGTAGACTTAGATGGACAAGATACTTTAGGAGGATGGATAATGGTAGAATACCAAAGGACATCTTTTTTCTTTTTTGTGAATTACAGATGAGTAATAGATCTCAGGTCGGCCTCTGCTACGATACAAAGATGTGTGTAAGCATGACATGATTGATACAGACATTGATAATGCACATTGGGAGCAAGTCGTCGCTGGACGTGTTGCATGGAGGGCACGTACCAGAAATGGAATAAAGACAAAGGAGAAAATTATTGCTGATAGGTCACACACTGAACGTATGAGGCGTAAGATGGTACGTGATGGTGAAAATGACTATGTGTTCACATGCATCCACTGTGGACGAACATTTACAGCGCGAATTTGCCTTATAAGTCACATTCTCTACGGGCATGGGTTGTAGTTATTATGCCTTTTTGAAGTACAATGTAACAAACTATCGTCTGTCAAGATGGCAAGGTGCCAATGATGATGAATAGATTTTATATAGACAAGGGGCCACTGGTTGCTTCTGATGGTTGAAGACCACTACAGATGTCACTGATCAGCTACCGCCCGCCTCAAGCTGGGCATTTGTGGCATAACGCAGCCAACATTATTCATCTTATCAACAAATGCCGCAAAAAGAGGAAACAACATTAAAAGAAATTGACTTCACAAACGCAATTGGAGATTGGGACGTAAAACTTAACATCGAAACTGGAACTGAACAAGTGACAAATGACGTGGATTCTTAGAAGGATTTCATCAGACCAAGCTCGGAAAATCATTGGATGAAAAAACCACCTGACCCGCCTTCGCGCCAGTGCATAATTAACATATATCCCCATTTCATCAGAAATGTTAATCAGCCGCACTTTTGTCTGAATTCGCTCCATGGACGGAGGTGAGAAGAGTGTGTGATCAAAAATTCAATGGACAAGGCAAAAGTCTGGATCCGAGGTACGTTTGTTAGCCCTTGATTAGACTAAGAACCCGATGTATCAAGTGTTGTGATGTCAATTGAAATGTATGATTATTAATTAAAACCTCAGAAATGTAAAAATGCTCGACTGTAGATTCTAATGACGCAAAGCCATTCCCGGCCAGAATATTCTCTTCGATGAAACTACAATCTCTGATATTCTTAAAGATAATTATTAACTTTAGGAAGTGCCTTACACTATTACATTCTAGTCTAAACAACTGTGAGAAGTGATGATTCGAAAGCAATCTTGTGCATTTCACCAGAAACAGGATGCTATCACGGTCTACAGCTGAAATGACAGTTCGTGTACTAGAACAAGTGCCTTGTTCTAAAACAGACTTATCTATGCCTATTTACAATCTAGAAAGCTGAAAGTGAAATCAATCTTTCCTTTCTCCTTTGTCTATAGAAATAATAGGGTTTGGCGAAATAAATATTTATATTTATGTCAAATTTAATTAGATAAGAGCACTTAGGAACTGCAATACATGAGAAAGTTGTGCTTCGCGGAACACCATCACGCGAAGTGAACTTAACTCATTACTCAACATAACTTAAAACTCATCACCACTCATCACCACACAACACAACACTCAACATCACAACCACAACAGGTAATGGAAGAGAGTTATTAGACACAAGAAGAAGAAGTAGTTAATTGGGAAAACACAGAGAATTATTTATACACATTGTGAACACCATTGAGTAGAAGAAATGTTATAAATGTATGTCATTTATTTACATGCATCTTGACACCTTCTCACTCTTGTCATTGTCTCACTGTACACGTTCACTGACCCCAGGTCAAATGAAGACTTACATACAGCAGGAACAAGTTGATACAAGGCGTACACGGTGTGATAAACTCTGACCACCCCAAATTAACCCAACACTAGCTTAGAGAGAAAAAAGAGGGGGAGGGGAACTAGTTCCTACTTCAGGAATTTAGGTTCTTTTACCTACTTTTAAAAGATTGTATTGGTAGGATTGTATATATTTATGTGAATACTCATCAGTGATCTTGGTGGCTACATACCAACAACCACCCAACACATCAGCAAACTAACCACCTAAATCAGACCTGAGGGAGGGAAGCCGAGAGAGGGGATGAACCACAAGTGAGATGGAGGATGACTTCGCTATGAGCAGAGCATGGGGAGGCCTTCAGTGGAGCTATACGGGCAGACCTGACGTGGATCCATCAGTCAATGGACCCTGGCTTACCTAATCTTCCAGTCACCAGGTTACATTTTCCTTGGTCGAACCACACCCAATTACAGGAAAACTGATAATGTTTATGGTTGAGACACCACTATCATACTTAATATGTACAACATCAAAATGTTTACTATGTTTTCACACTTGTTGACATCTCATATATTGATGCTTGTTATTGATTGTCTGGGACAATGGTCCAATGTGCAACTGTTCTATTACTTTGTGTGAATCACAATAGAGATGTATGTACTGACCAGAAGGCTCAGGCCAGTCAATAAATGATTAACATGAATTGACCTTCTGTTAATTTGTCAAGTTCAAACCTATCTGTGTCAACAACTTCTTTGTACATCATGTTGTCAAAATCTAATGTGATTGATTATGTGTTTGATTGTTAAAAGATAAATTAACTCATAATGACTTACTAAAGGGGGAAATAAAAGACTCTATACCTATCAACTGCTCAACATCCATGTTTTCTTCATCTAAATCAGGCTGAGAAAATTCTCCTGACTTTCCTCAGATTTGATAAACTAAAAGGGGGCTCCAGAGCTATCAGAATCATTGGAGAAGGGGCAGATTCCCACTTAGTAATTACCATTCTTACCAGGGCCATAATCTATATCTCCTAGACATAATTTAAAAGAACGAGACCTGCAGATAACTCAAGGTTCATATTCTGGGGTTATTGAAGATAGAAGAGGATGGGGCTCTACATCTTTTGTTAGAGATGGGGCATGCACTACAGTGATCTCCCACTCCCTTCAAAAATATATGACAGCATTCTCTAGTCATTTGAGTGCTGATTCGTCTCAGTTTGCCTGGTTCAATGGGTACTTGGAACTAGGACAACATCCAAATCGCAGTCTGTGAAACCTACGTACCATGACTAAGCGGACGAACATTTACCGCACGACTTGGTTTGTTCAGTCACACCCACTACCGCTATAAGTTGTATTTATTATGCCTTTTTTGAAGCACAATGTTACAATCTATCCTCTGTCAAGACGGCAAGTTGACAGGGGGAAAAAAGAAAGATGTTATACCAGAATATGTTTTACATTGCTACCAATTTCTCTCTAGGCATGGGGTTGGAGACTGTTACACAACAAATGCCAAAACGAGAGGAGGACATAGTATAAGCGAAGGTCTAATCTAAGCGAGTACTATATGCTGTTCTAAATCATGGGAGGTTTATATCCTAATATACCTTTCTGTAGATGTAAAGTTCCAGTACCGGTCTTGCACACTACTATTGTTTATGAGCTTTACAAGGGGGAAGAAGGGTTCTGCACTATATATGACACTTTGGTTTCGGGTAATGAGATAAGTCCCCTTTATTTCGATATATATATTAGTTTACTTAAGTTTGTCAATGATCACTGTTACTGCACAGGAATAACTGCATAAGTGTTTCTGTCTTCTCGCACAGATCACACATCATCATCATGTGCACAGACCTTTGTAGAACGTCGTTCAATCACGGCCCAACGGGACTTCGGTCCCTGTCAGTCCCATTGTCTTATGTATTTTATGGCCTGGGTGACTTTAATGCTCAATTATCCTAGCAACTTAAATGGTTGCTAAAGGCCGAAAACGTAGTCGCATGCACGTGGATATGAATAGCAAGAGAAAACTACAACATTATTCATCCCAAGACACTCTTCATAGCAGCCAAAGGAAATAGATCATGACTGGAGGTCTCAAAGTAGTACAAGAATTACGCAGCGACGTCGAGGCTGCAATTATGAATTTAGCAGAACCACGCATACCGTCAATATTCTATTCTAGAAATGTGTCCTTTTTTTCAAATTTTGTTTGGGCAGCATACTATTCAACATCGTGGCAATGATTGAGCCCTTGTAGGAACTTCTTCTAGAGCTGCTAATCGCTTTTCGGCCTTTTGCCTAAGACCAAGCGTGACCCTCTCAGCCTTTTGGCTAAAACCAAAGTGTAGATCTGTCAGCACTTTATCTAGCCAGGGTCACTAGCAAAGGCGGTCATCCGAATGACACACGGGGACGTGAAACCTTATGTGGCGGCTCTGGCCCCTGGGGAACCGTGAGCCCTTATTAATAAATACAAATAGGCCCGCAACAGATGAACACCAAGCTCTTTAAAGACTTGTTGATTGCTTAGATTTTGCAGCTAAAGTTGTCTACGGGTTCAGGTTGCCAGTCTCACGCCAACCCTCGTTAGTCACGTCTTACGGTATGCATGGTAGATTAAAGTGTACTATTTTTGGCTTCCCTCGTTGACTCCGATAAGGTCGATGAGAGACGAGGGTTATGCTCTCAGTTAATGCACTCGCTGTAGATATCCTTAACTTCTCCCCACCACCACTTCCAAGGCAAAATAGAAGATACTGAATCACACGGGTCCTATCAAAATAATAAATAAGTTAGTTAACTCAGAAGTCTAGTTGGCCTAGCAGTGTAAAACGCTTGTTTATTTCATTAAGACGATAACGTTACAAGGAATGGCGGGCTCTAACAATATGTCTATAACTTTCAGTTGTCTGTTGCGTCCTCTTGCATCTACTTCAACTCCTCTTGCCTCCAGCTGTATACATTCTGGTCAGTGTATGTTTATTTATCAATTCATTATTTTGCTCAGCTCATCCCTCGATTCAGTCAACCAATCCACTCTATGTATCATTAGACCCAGTTCATTAGTAGATACAATGCGTCACTTTACCAGATCCATCATTTGATTCAATTATCATTTGACGCAACCAATCATTCAACTAAATCTATCACTAGACTCGGTCCATTATTCCATCTCTCAATGCTATCCACAAATTAACTAAATCTATCAATCAGCTGAATCCATCAATCCATTACATGTATCACTGAACTCAATTTGAACTGTTATGTCCCTTAACCTACCTCATCGATGACGTCATAAACACCAACATCAGACGTTTCATGTGACGTTTCGATCGTGTGACAGCTCTTCTTTCTCCATTTTCCCGCCGATCTGTTATAGATACAATATTTTGTTGTTAATGTCATTATTAGCTGTTCAAATCAATATATTCCCTTAGTGAATGTAAACACAGAAGCTAGAAACAATATTTTACACAATTTATTACCTGACATATTATTATTTGGCTACTTCGCATCAGGTTAGTTAGTTAGATAGTCGACAAATCATCCTCATTGCACATCGAACCATTCAGTCCATATAAGTTCTCGGATCCCCTCCTCAGTAAATCCCGCAGCGTGTAGCAACTGACGACATCCGTTCTGTGTGGGTTTATTAATGTTTTTTGTCTTCCCGGGTAGTGTTCTTGTTTGGCCACACCTCTTTTAATTTGCTGTTCTCGAAGTCTGACCATGGTTGTAGATTCACAGTCATCACTTGGTTCTCGCAAAAGTCTTACTTCTCGTAGGGCATTGAGAATATCTGCCTGGTCCATGGCTTGTCAGCCTTCCACAGTAGACTTACCTGCAAGCTTATCAGCCCGCTCATTTCCTCGTACACCCGCATGCCCTGGCACGAAAATGAAACTAATCTTTGCCAGCCGAGACCGCTCTAGAGACAGCAACCACTCTCTTCGGAGAAACCCCATCTCTATCTTCTTCAGGATGCTCATTGAGTCACTAAGGAAACATGCCCTAGTGACTGTCTGTGTCTCGAGCCATGTTATTGTTGCTTTACTCGCATCAGGTGTATACTGTAGAGTCGAAAGGCTATCAAACGCCAACCTCGTCGATTTCACCACGCCTCGTGAAATATGGCCATAGCGTGAACAAAGAAAAAGCGTACACAGTTTTCGACGAACAATAAACGGTTGCTCCAGAATCATGAGGCATTGGCAATTTGGCGGTTCCAGTCCGTTTTGTGCACAAAGAAAGAGTTTGTGTTAAATTTGAAATTGCCGTGGGGATAACAGATGTTCCATATTCGAACAATACATGCGACTGTGTGTTTTCATTCTTTCAGATGAAGTGTTATTAATTTATTCACTTCATATGATATATCACTCTGCAGTATGCTCCTGGCAAGATGTAGCCAAATTTGTCAGGCAATTAATCGTGCAAACTAATTGTGTGTGGTTTCTGTGTTTAAATTATTACTTTGTTATATTATAAATATCAATTTATTGAGGATAACAAAGACAACCTACAACACTAAATATTCACAGCCCGCTATTAAACAGTGTGTAAACATTATGTGAATATGTCCCAATCTTTTCTGATTGGTGACCAACTGCAATGATAGTCAAGTAACCTCTAACCCTTTGCAACATTTGCTTAAAATGGGAATGGTTGTAGTGATGACGATGATGGTGATGATGATGATGATGATGATGATTTTGATGATGATGATGATGATGATGACGATGATGATGATGATGATGATGATGATGATGATGATGAGCAATATCGTCATTCTTCTTCTTCTTCTTCTTCTTCAGCGTTCCGAGCCATTGAGGTTCTTTGCTGCAAATACAATCTGTCTCCATTCGTCTTCTCTGGGGACCTTCTCTTGCCAGTCGTTGATTCCAAGTGCTTGTAGGTCTGTATGTATATTATCTCTCCACCGCCTTCTTGGTCTACCTCGGGGTCTACGGTCATTTATTTCCTGAGTGTAAGCGAGTTTTGTTTCCCTATTATAATATCGTCATTGTTACTAGTAAATCAGCCAGAGTGTATTGGGGCCCACTTCGATCGTCCTACTCTTGTACTATTGTCAAGAAATAGTATTGGCATTTTGTTTGTTTGTTTGTTTCAGTGACGTGGGCTCCCAAGTCGACCCAGCTTAAACTGGGTGCCAGGATATTTCCATGGAAGTAAAGGCGATCGGTGTATTATTGACCACATCAATTAATTTATGCCGAAATATCATAGATGACTGGTTCAGTCAATCGTTGTTTTCTAAAAAGTATTAACACAAAACTGGCAGAGAGCAAGACGTGGAGGGCGATAGTGACTGAAAGAGAGAGAGAGAGAGAGAGAGAGAGAGAGAGAGAGAGGAGAGAGAGAGAGGGGAGAGAGAGAGAGAGAGAGAGAGAGACACACACACACAGTGAGGTGGGTGGGATGTTAAAGGAAGCTACAATTCCCCCCCCCCCCCCCCCAAAAAAAAAAAAAAAAAAAAAATAAAAGTGACACTGAACAATAACGTGGGAGCAAAAGGGACACTAAGATCTATATTGTGTGAATTCAAAGGCGGAGAAAAGCCGACATAGAATATCAGGAAATAGTGACAGTGATTCATATTTTTTTTTAAAAATCTGTATTGAAAACGTATACCCCCTTGTGTTTAAAGAAATAGTTGTTGGTTAAAGACTCAAATGCAATAAAGGAATATACACCAGACATGCACGCACACATTTGCACCAGTGTCAACAACGCATACACAGACGGAATCAGATGCAATAATCAGATATATACCAGACATGCACGCACATATTTGCATTAATGTCCATAATGCATACACAGACAGAATCAGAAGCAATTAAATTAATATACACCAGTCAGAAATTTACATATTGTTACCGATATCAACCACGCATATGTAGAGTGAATTAGATGCAATAAAGGAACACACCAGGCGGACATTCACATATTTGCTTAAATGTCCACTTCGCACGCACAGACAGAATAGATGCGGTAGCTGAATACACACAAGACATCCATTCTCATATTTCTATCAATGCTCACCACGTTGCGTCATCAAATGTCTTGCCAACTGGCGCGGACGATCACGCATACACAGACAGAATCAGATACAATAATTGAATATAAAACAGACGTTCAGATATGTGTATCAATACTCACCATGCAAACACAGTCAGAATTAGAAACAAATAATTTAATACCAACCAGACATTAACATATTTGCATAAATGTCCACCATACATATACAGATAGAATCATGTAGACTGTATGAACATACACCAACCTGACATTTACATACGTGCATCAATATTCACCCTGCACACATAGACAAAATAGATACACTAAAGGAGTATAGAAGAAACTTACTTTGGCTTTCGTTGAATAAGACAACACGCGATGATCACAATAACCAGCGATATGAACACAGCGCACACAACTGGAAGCAGTATTTGACTGAAGGTCAAGCTGTCCAGCGATGATGGGTCCAGTCTGGAATAAGGCAATGGTTTTATATTAAAATAAAGTTAGTTGCATGTCCTTTACAGGACGTAGCAGTCAACCCTAGCAATTTATGGCTGTTTGCGATTCCTGGGCAAATTTACGTTCAGTGGTTTGCCATTGTATTCTGAACGACCGGCACTCATTCCTTGGTATGAAAACCAACGCAAAGAGGTCTGCTTCCAAATCACTCGCAGCTGTGTTTCGAACGAATTGCATTCGTAACCCCTTTGCCGCAGAGCCGGTTCTTTTTATATTAGTTCACAAGTAAAATTAGTCATTAGTTAGTTCACAAGTAAAATTAGTCATTAGTTCACAAGTAAAATTAGTCATTAGTTCACAAGTAAAATTAGTCATTAGTTCACAAGTAAAATTTCGCATTAGTTCACAAGTAAAATTAGACATTAGTTCACAAGTAAAAGCATTATTTTAATAAAACCAACAACTATTATCGTTATATTCCTAAATACCAGAATTTGTCGTCAACACCATCCTCTATCAGTGCCCTGAAAGCGACACCGGCGATCATGTTCTTGACCAGCCCAGCCGCTCATCTTCCATGCCATTCACCGAACCCACTCAGCATACAAAAGGGTTTAAAATAGAAGAGGACCAGCTTTTATCCCTTATGGCTAACTCGGTCTCTTTCCGTACGGCGCCCTGCCGAAAGCGTCGCAGAAAGCACAAACCACGTAGCTGCAGCGACAACTCCCAGCATTCTCCGAGAAAATTGTACCGAACGACGTAGATCGGAATCAAACCCATAACCTTCAGAACGCGATTCCGACTGCGTCACCACTTCGCCATCAGGCGAACCGGGGTACTTGTAATTTACGTCCATACGTCAAGGACGAGAAGTCAGCATTTTAGTCCAACTTATCGGTGTAGGGGTTGAATCCGCTACCTCGGGATCAGCATACCGGATGTTTAAGAACGTGCGCTCTTATCCATTCGGCCATGCTAACCTCCGGTAACCGTCTGTCCTTGTGAGGTGGTTTACTTAGTACGTTCACATGCTTTCCTTACCCGACCATGGTATTATTATAACTCCACTAAGAAGCGAGTCACTGTAACCTCTAGCTTCTTGTTAACATTTGAGATTCAGTTTTCATGATTCACAGCTATACAGTAGCAAGGGCAGTATGCAACATCCTAACACACACGTCCACGGAAAAGAATCCGTTACACAGAATGACGTTCATGTGACGAAAGGCTTGTTACCACTAGCCAGGCCTTATAACCCTTGATACGCAATCATGGCGCAGTCATACTTCTATTACAGTAATTGGAAGCACTTTGTCCCCCATAGGTGGGGACCAGGACTAGTCGAAAGTACGTTGAGTAGTTGGAGAAGGAACTAACATCCTAAGCCCGAACACTTCAATAATTACATTCCAGGCCAACCGCTAATATTTCTGAAGTGTCACCACGGTTCTTTCTTCTGTGTACACGCCAGTTGTGTAACGACTGACGTGCAGACAAAAGGCAGCTGGAGTCATGAACGCATGGAAACACTTAAAGGTAGTTGTTAAGTGCTGTTACATTTCCAAGTGCATGTAGTTGCACCGTGAAGATTCTGTTACTACAGCGAAAGGACCCCTCCCCCTCCCCATCCCCCCGCACCTTTCTGTCCCTCCTTCCGTCTATCTCACTTTTTTCTATTTGTCTGCTGTATGTCTGTCGATCTCTCTCTCTCTCTCTCTCTCTCTCTCTCTCTCTCTCTCTCTCTCTCTCTCTCTCTCTCTCTCTCCACACACACACACACTACTCTCTCTCTCTCTCTCTCTCTCTCTAATACACACATACTGACTTTCTCTCTCTCTCTTACACTCACCCTCACACACACACACACACACACACATATATATATATATATATATATATATATATATATATATATATATATATATATATATATATATATATATATTAGATACGTGACTGTAGGAGTTTGTCTTTTTCAACTTTACATCTAAATAATCATTGAAATAACCGTGAATTAACTGCTCCATAACCCTTCTCTAAGGGATTAGCATGAGCAAGAGGTGTAAACGTGCGCGCTTGAACTTCCTGTGCGCTGATTACGGGATATTGTGTTCATTAATCTTCTCATTCAGAAAGCAAAAACAAACTAAAGTTAGTTGTATATCCTTTACAGGACATCGCAGTCAAAAGCAGCATTTTTTTGCTGTTGTGATCTCTTGGCAAGTTTACGTTCAGTAGTAAAATCGCGCGCAGCTGTATTTCGAACGCGGGTATACGGGATTACGAACTGTGTTCGTAACGCCTTCGTCACGGAACCGTGTAGCAAACTACTGAACATTAAATTACCCAGAATATCAACCCGGGGTTGATTGCAATGTACTGCAAAGGTCATGTCACATTTTAAAACTTTTCTCTGAGTTCTCACCCCTTTTCTCTGATGTCTCCAGTCAAAAGAACTGTGTACAAGTACTTTGTTTTCTTGATAATGTGTTATCAATAACATTATCTTAATAGCTACCCTATTCGCTCCCATATTATATTGTCTTTATTTGCATCTTCATTAACATTTAGTCATTGGTATTCAGCAATTTCTTATTTATTGCTACAACTAGTCATTCAATGCGGCAGCATGAAAGGGCTCGTATATTGCAAATGTCAGCAGTTTTTAATTTCATAATCTTCACGAAAGATCACGTCTTCCATCCATTAAGTAATATCATCGCCAAGTGCCATCTCCACATTGAAGGGCGACTGTAATGAGTCTTCAGCACCCGTGTCCTGTGTCGTTACTGTGCTTTCCTACAGGATTCTCGGAGTCCATCTTTTGTTTCATTACTGTGCTTTCCTGTGGTGTAGTGTAAAGAGAGAGGGACAGTACCTCACGGTGAGTGGTAGCCATATCCCAAGGGATAGACCAGGATCCTATTTGGTTCCCATCTCTTTACCTAGCTCATGTGTGGCTCCACGAATACCGCTTGTGTACGGTGGCCACACCACGGGCAACAGTCTTGGCTGACTGGCTGAACTACATGAGTGAAGTAGGGGTAATATTCTACTAAGGGAATGTTCATCCCTAGTACACAAAGACTGGGACGGTGGAAAAGGCGGATGAATCTAAATAAATCGACGGCTTCGAAAGCGAAACAGCAAAGTGTGTGGCACACGTGAGGCGAGTTCAGGACACGATAGTGAACATGGCTGGCCATCGTGGAAGAGATTGAGACCTCACCATGTAATATCCAAAAGACAGCAATGGTAATTCAACAACAAGAAAAAAGCGATACAGGTAATTCTTGGCCCCTGGAGATGAGCCTGTTGTAAATATTCACAGGGAAGCGACAACTCCTATAGTGAATAAGGAAGTGCATAATGACGACTGCATCCCAAATTCTTTTGAAAGGGTGCATTCTGACAAAACCTACCTGAAAAGTAGGAGAAGTCTGAGAATTGGTACGTGGAACGTACACACCTTATATCAAGCAGGGAAGTTTGATAACCTTATTGCAGAGGCAAAAAGCATGAATTTGGATATCTTAGGCGTATCTGAAACAAGATGGACAGATACAAGTTACATAAGGAGAGATTACGTATTCATTAATTCAGGAGGAGATCATCACGATAGAGGAGTAGAAATTTTATTAAAACGAGATTTAGAGAAAAATATTAGTGGATTCTGGAATCATAAAGATAGGATGATACTTCTCAAAATTATGGCAAGACCATTCAACATAGTAATTCTTCAGACATATGCTCCAACAACTGATTATAGTGATGAACTGCTAGAAGAATACTATGAAGACCTACAACAAACACTGAAAGTTGTAAAATCATCAGAGGTCCTAATTGTCATGGCAGACATGAACGCAAAAGTCGGAAAAAATAAATATAAGCAGATTGTAGGGCTATATGGTAAGGGAAACAGAAACGACAGAGGAGACCGGTTGATGCAGTTCTGTGAAGAAACTGTTTGTTTTTTATGAACAATAATTATTATTATACCGGTCACCGTGGTCAAAGGCTTGCGAACGCGACTCGTGAGCCGCTTACCAGGCGTACGAAACGCAGCTGTGACCGATTTTGTAGCAGACCGTGTCGCGTTGTGTTATAACGTGTTGGTATGGGAGCCGGTCGTTCAGAAAGCAATGGCAAACTACTGAACGTAACACTTGCCCAGAAATCACAAATAGCTGAAAATTCCTGGGATTGACTGCTACGTCCGTAAAGGATATGCAACTTTAAAATAAATTCTATTTTTATAATTATAACAATATTTCACATTTGGTATATAAAAACATGCCTTTTTGTCAGAAAACACCTTTATAATTTGCCTTGCCAGCTGGCGTAGGCGTTCATGTCACTCCACATATCTCGGTTCTTGCTGTTCTAGATCAGATCTGCTGATGATATCCCTCAATCCCGCAGTCTCAGTCCACCTCGCATCGTTTCCCTCGATCTGCTTGTTTCCACTGATCTTTCCAGTCTTCACGATGTTTTCCAATGCCTCTCTTCCTATTACATGTATACAAAATGCTGTTAGCCGTTTTCTTGTAGTTGTAAATAATGTTCTACTTTCCAGACAATCGTTGTTAGTTAAGCTGGCAGTCCAAGATATTCGCAACATTCGTCTCAGGCACCACATCTCCGTTGCTTCCAAGCTCTTCCTAATTTGTACATTTAAGTTCCTTGATTTACAGCCATACTCAAGCAAACCCCTAAACATTACCTACAAACTGCCCTGTAGGTTAGTTAGTTAGCTAGTTAGTTAGTTAGTTAGTTAGTTAGTTAGTTAGTTGGTTGGTTGGTTGGTTGGTTGGTTGGTTGGTTAGTTGGTTGGTTGGTTGGTTGGTTGGTTGGTTAGTTAGTTAGTTAGTTAGTTTAGTTAGTTAGTTAGTTAGTTAGTTAGTTAGTTAGTTAGTTAGTTAGTTAGTTAGGTGGCTGGATGGCTGGCTGGTTGGTTGGTTGGTTGGTTAGTCGCGGTTCCAAATGTACAGCAACGGGTCGTTCCCATAATACTCCGTTCCTGTGCCAATGAATATCACACAAAATGCTCCTCACTGCCTCATGTGAAAAGTGGAACAAACAGGACTCTCGGCAAGCCAACAGTCCACACAGAAACACTGTGCATAATGCCGCCGCCAGAATGCCAATACAAAAGTTCTAAACTGCCTTGATTTCGCCTAACTGAGGGAGGAAATCTGGCCGACTGGAGCGCCCCTTCTTGAAAAACAGGGGGACCGGTGAAGACCTCAAGGTAACCACCCTGTTTGTTACCCATACCGGCATACCTAAACTCACAGCAAACGTTGATCGCAGAGGTGGTGGTGGTAGTAGTAGTAGTAGTAGTAGTAGTAGTAGTAGTAGTAGTAGTAGTAGTAGTAGTAGTAGTGGTAGTAGTAGTAGTAGTAGTAGTTTGTTGTTGTTGTTGTTGTAGTAGTAGTAGTAGAAGTAGTAGTAGTAGTAGTAGTAGTAGTAGTAGTAGTAGTAGTAGTAGTAGTAGTAGTAGTAGTAGTAGAAGTCGTTGTTGTGGTAGTAGTAGTAGTAGTAGTAGTAGTAGTAGTAGTAGTAGTAGTAGTAGAAGTCGTTGTTGTTTTAGTAGTAGTAGTAGTAGTAGTAGTAGTAGTAGTAGTAGTAGTAGTAGTAGTAGTAGTAGCAGTAGTAGTTGTAGTAGTAGTAGTAGCAGCAGCAGCAGCAGTAGTAGTAGTAGTAGTAGTAGTAGCAGTAGTAGTAGTAGTAGTAGTAGCAGCAGCAGCAGCAGCAGCATTAGTAGTAGTAGTAGTACTAGTAGTAGTACTAGTAGTAGTAGTAGTAGTAGTAGTAGTAGTAGTAGTAGTAGTAGTAGTAGCAGCAGCAGTAGTAGTAGTAGAAGAACTACCAAACAGAAAACAGCCAATGTCTTGTAATAAATGAATCATTTGCTATCTACTTTAGTAACAGGCAGCATGAATTAAAATACACAAGAGTTCTTACAATTAACCGCCTACCCTGAATTTCCGTGACTTTCGTTTGGTGGCTGTATCCAAGGCAAACGTGTCGTCTTCGATGCCATCTACGATTTGTCTATTCAAAATGTAAAGTTTCAAAACAAGCACACTGCAGCGCTTAGTTCTGGATACCACAAGCCGATTTGCCTATAATTATATTTACTCTTTATCATTTCATTAGTTTCCATTGGGCATAATTTAACTTCACTAATGACACAATCTCCCACGCTGTCCTTTTATACCGTCTACAAAAGAGAGCGTTTCTTGTTACGCTGCCAGTGAGACGTGGAGGGAACAAACATCAACACTCACTCAACACTGGTCCAGCATAATTAATTAGTCAACAATCTATGCCAATTAAAAAGGCACTAGTGGTATTTCCCCAAGAGGTAAGTAACAATAGAAAGACGATGCTAGAAAACCGGCAGAGCGACGGAGCCGTGGCTGACGAGCAGGGTGACCTATTATGAACTCTGAGCTTTCATGCGAGTGTGCCATTGAGTGGCCACGAGAGCTCCTTTCCGGGCAGCATACCACACGGTCGGTCTGAGAACGTGAGATAGAAGAGACCTCTGATCCGCTAGGCATCGAAGCGGCTTTCCAGGCCGGGACGGTGAGTAAGACTGGCAGCCAGAGTTCTTATTGCACCAGTCAATTGTGGCGACTGATTTTTTTGTGATTTCAGCCATAAAAACTTTCTCTTAAACACATTCCTCCTCATCAAATATTACTTACATTCGTATTTTTAGAGTGTAGTCTACGTCATGTGACGTAGGGTTGCATTACAGTATGCCTGTTTGCCCTATTAAAGAATATTGATTTTTTGCATGAATAAAATCAACTTAAACTATATGATCCCCCCATTTCGTCACAGACTATGTCTGGACAATGGTGACGTGACGATTTCGCTGGAGTCGCTCAGCCGAATTCCACAGTCTGGGCACTTACTGTTCTATTTGAGGTTGTATATATATTTTCTCCTATAATTAGCTAAACATTTCGTGATATATTTCATTATTACACCGATCATGTATAAGTTCCATTAATTGCCATGTAATAACTTAAGTGTCCGTGTATTTGTGTAACTAAACTTGCTTGCATAATGTAGACACATATATATCACCTAGAGAATCTGGAGGCCATTAAGATGGAATCTTCAGTGCCTGGGACTCAATGACCCGCCTACATAAATGGTCGTTGATACATTAATATCCATTCACATCGAGGCTGCACCATTTACATCGAGGCTTTTTAACATTGAGGTTGCACCTTTCACATCGAGGCTGCACAATTCACATCGAGGTTTGTTTCACATCGTAGCTGCATTATTTACATCGAGGCTGCACCATTCATATCGAGGTTCACATCGAGGCTTCAGTGAAAGCCGAAGAAGCTAATCCTTACACTTGACATTCAATTTCAAGCATAAGCGCTGTCCAGTACAAACGTGCCCATAGCAGTACCCATGTCAGCTCTTCGGCGTTCGCTGTGGGAGGAGCAGCCTGGTCACCTATTCCCCCGTGCACTCCGGCCTGCAACATGTGATTGTCCCAACATTTCACATATGCACACAAGGTTCCTGCTACGGGGCATGTTTGTGCTGTTTAATTCCTTCCATCCGACTATCCATCTTTCCTGTTTAATTCGTTCAGTCTCAAGCAGATTTTCTATTCACGCACTGTATCGGTCCCTGTATGTCAGTGTGCTGACCGCCTTCTGTTGGTGGCTCTGTTAAGAGTTTAGTTGAGTTGAGCTAAGAGCCTACATCACTGCACTCAGGACATTCCCATACGCGCTTAGCCCCCTCGTTCAACAGCCAGCGAAGAGTTACACTACTAATCGTTCCTACCGCTATCTGATTGAAAGTTCTCCTGGTCTTCCCTCTCAGTTCGGAGATTCATTCATACAGGACCTGAGGTTTGCGTGAGTATCCGTTGCCAAACATGGGAAAACGGATACTCACGCAAACCTCAGGTCCTGTATGACATCACATCACACTGATGTTGGACAACAGGATGCCTCTCCCGTGTGTTGCCGGGGCCCATAAGGGAAGCAAAGAATAGCAACACTGTAGCCTACCACGCATGTCGTAAGAGGCGACTAAGAAGGCTTGATGGTTCCGTCGCCCTGCTACTGAGTGAGTGCGTGGCGCGACACTGTGAGCTGTGAGTTTCGTGTGAAGTGCTTTTGAATCTGCCCAAGTTTGTTTTGTTTTTTTTAACGTGACTGCATGTTCGGAGCGATGGCAGGTGGCTATGTCCCAGAGTTGACCGGTTTTTGCCTTATGCAGAAATGCGTGGCTGCTGGGCTTGTGGTTGACTGCCACTGCCGTCGGTGATGAACTGTATTTTCGTGGACTGTGTGGGTGAACATCTAGGAAACATCCAGATAGGAAAATGACTGCCGATTCCATCAGAGATGAATTGGGTGTTTTGTGGGGGACTGGTGTGTTGACATTCTGGAGGCGGCATTATGCACAGTGTATCTGTGCGGGCTGTTGTTTGTCGAGACTCCTGTCTTTTCCACTTTTCACATTGGGTGGTTGGGGAGAGTTTTGTGTGATATTCACTGACTGGCACAGGAACGGAGCATAATGGGGACGACCCGTTGCTGTGAAGTTGGAACTGCGACTAACTAATTAACTAACTAACTAACAGGATGCCTTCATCCGATATACAGGACTTCGCGTTGGAGCTCAAGCCAACGAACACAAGCAAGCAAGTAAGCAAGCATTCCAGAACCCCTGCCGATCTCCCGCAATCTCATTCTTTCCACATACGGGTTCTCAATCTATTCCCACACCTTTCCACTTGGTCTCACAGGCGAACGACCACCTCTCCCTTCTCCATAGGTTCTGTTAAGATCAAGTGCAGATACTACACATTGATCCTTTGACACTTTGATTTTTGACTACACTTTGACACTTTTGACTTTTACTTTAACTCTGTAACAACAGGGTTAAAGATATGTTGTGGTAGCGTTAATTCGCTTCCAGTTGTTAACAGGAGGCATATCAACAACTGTAGCTGTAGTTTGTGAAATTCCAACACGCTTTCTTCTGATATTTGAAATATGTGGCTGAAACTGCCTATTTATAACTCAATATTCAATTGCTCGACGCTTGAGGCGGTCAGTGGCGTTTAGCAGTTGCTGGGTTACAGTAATAAACGCCTAAAAGTCTACCAAAATTAAGCAATAGTTGAGGGGTATATGCACGTGAAGACAGGAACAGGGAGGCCAAAGAGAAGATGAGTGTGGCAGATTATCTCTAGATAGGTTTATCAGATGCGAAACATCTTGCTTATGATCGAGAAGTTTTCCGTAAGGTTGTTATGGGAGCGAGGTTCCGCAAAGGACATGCTACTGAATCAATCAATCAATCAATCAATCAATCAATCAATCAATCAATCAATGTAGGTTATAGACAATGGCTTTTCTGATTATTATAGTATTTTCAGGTTTTCTTAACGTATGTCGTTTTTCTCACATGTTAATTCACAGCTTTGTGTTAAGTTCTCTCCGTAAGCTTTACATTGGTCTTTCTGTCGTGCCATATTAGTCCTTATATTCTGCCCAGGCACGAATTAATGAATGTTTCTAGTATATTAGTAATTCTTGTTAGTCCTTCTTCGTGTTTCTTATCCATACTAACGTTGGACTAAACAATTCTAAGTTTGGTTTTACTTCAGCGTAATTTCATTTGACTTCCACAAATCTCCTAGTGCCACGAAAGCTGCTCTTGTCTTTCGTATTCTTCTGTTAATATCTCTGTCTGTTACCCTACCTTTGTCAACGTTGCTATCTAAATACGTATATAATTCCACCTCTTGAAGTGAGGTTTCGCAAAGCGAAACCGTGTTAATATTTGATTAGTTTATTTATTTTATCTTGTCCCTAACAATGTTTAGACCTAGTTGTTGTGATCTCGTATCCACTGCCTCAGAATTGTTACATTAAATCCGGAAGATAAGAAACAGAAGAGGACATTCACAGGCCGAAAGAAATTATACAAAATGGCCTAAGACGGTGGCACAGAGGAATAATTAATAGAATTGATTCATTACAGCAAGGACCGATATATGCAGAGAGACATGAACGCCTACAACATTTTGCAAGGCACACGATGTTGATAATGAAGTACCCGCAACAGTTAGCCCGTGTGTTCATTCAACTTCTCGAACGCTGCTATCTATGAACGATTGGGAATGCCTCGCTTTAAGGAATCCTAAGATTACCAAGGTTCTGTTGGTAATATCTTATCAATGGGTTCATAACTGACCTCGGATGACGGTCATTCAAACCAAGTGTCCATTGTCCAACAGTAAACACTAGCCACACTTTCTGCACGGACCTGTCACGTGCTATTAAGCCTTGGGACACCCATTTCTCTAGTGATGAAGTCGCTTGGGAAATGATTAGGTGTTCTAGATAAAGTAACAGTTTATTTGACCTTCGCTTCCATTATGTTGTAAGTTTCTGCTTCAGTGAGTTGTCATTAGTGAACTCAGCAGGTTACTTTAGTAAATGGACTAAATGCCCATGCAAATACCACAATGATATTGAATACAAGGGCGAATGCTTAGAGACGGTTGGGTCGTTTGAAGAAAGAAAGAAGCTATATTGTGATTGTGTCCACCGAAAGGTGATTTCAAGGGCTAAGCAGTAGAGGTCTCCAAGATAAAAAAAAAAGAGACTTTAAAAGGTAAGAGAATGGAATTAATTGCACCGGATTTTATCCAATCGAATATTGATCGGTCCTCTTTCCACAGGGCCGCCTGCCAAAAAGTCTCGCACAAAGCACGAGCTCCGCATCTCCAGCGACGACCCCCAGGAGTCTCTAAACCAATTTCCCTCGTGAACCGAATTTTTTTTTAAAGTTGCATGTCCTTTAAGGACGTTGCAGTCAACACCAGCATTTCATTGCCATTGTTGATGTCTTGGCAAGTTTTTAAGTTTAGTAGTTTGCCATTGTTTTCTGAACGACCGGTTCCCATACCAGCACGTTAAAATCCGCGCGACACGGTCTGCTGCCAAATCGGTCGCTGCTGTGTTTCGAACGCGGGTAAGCGGCATTACGAATCGCGTCCGCAACGCCATTGCCACGGAGACCGGCCGAATTACGTAATCTGTAATGGAACCCACAACCTTTGGATCGAGAGCACGTGACGTAACCATTTTTGTGTGGAGATTCCCAGGTCTCCAAGACGTAATGCCATAGTAAATAGAGCAGTGCTGAAGCAAATTATGTAGTTCTAATAGACGCCTTGAATTCATGAGGCCGGTGATACATCATTCAGAACACAATCAGCAGATTGGGGGGGGGGGGGAATGCGTGGTCTCGAAGTATGGTTTCCGCCTCGAGTGCTGGAGGTCCCGGGTTCAAGCCCCGGTGAGGACCGCGATTTTTTCACGTGGACTTCTAGTAATAAAATTTCCCCTGGTCTCTGGGTAGTGAGATCAGTAACCCGTGTGTATTGTTGCACACGTAAAAAATCCCTTGGCAGTTGGAAATCGAAAAAGAGTACTCTAACGGCGCTGTCCCGGGCAACAATTCTAGTTAAAAATCTACCCAAAGTATTTCAGGATCCTCGTCGGTGCTACGGAGTTCGTGCACTGAGCTGAGTTTCTCCAGACTCAGGTTTGAGTTAGGAGAAGAATGGAGCACTTATGGGTTGCACTCGTGATGTTGATCCATCGACTAAACTAAAGTAAACTAAATAATCAGCAGATTAATTAGAAATTAGTATTTAGACATTGCATAGATGTCGTACTATAAAGAATGCTGAGAACCTCGTGGACAGAAACGAGTGGAGGGCGTCGTAACAACAGGAATGTTGGAGCAGAAGACCTGAAGATAAGATTCTAGAGTTTGATATCGCGGTATATGATGAAAAATATGTAGCGGAAATGACAAACAATAAGCGAGACAGGATGCTGTGGAGAAACATGGCAACCAACGCCTTGCTGCATGAGTCATAAGAAGTGTTTCTTTCCCTCCGCACAGAATGTCGAAAAAGGGGGGGGGGGTTGTTTGTAATCATTAAGAACATTTTGTTGCACTGTTTCGTCTAGCCCGTGATCAAAACATTACATTTAAACGAGCATTTTTGTCGGGATTTCTGTCTCTAGCCTTTGACTGTACATGGGAGACCGTATCAGTAGCTGTCGTTACCGTCGGCATAGCTCTGGGAGTCACTGGAACACGCAAGCCTCTCTAACAGGTCAAGGTGAAGACACAGCGGAAGGGAAAAGGGTTGGGGTGAGCTTAATGCTACCGATTCGAGTAGTGCCCACCATATCATTAAGACTCATTCCAATGTCTAGTTTCAAATTGTATATGTTCCACGTTTGTACTTTCAATTTACAAATTGTATATATCCTTCTAGCTGGGATGTGAATTTTTAGAATACAATGTTTATATCATTTTCGGTGTTTATATGTTGTGATTTACGCAAATTTTTTAGCTAGTGAAGGCTAGTCGCCGTAGCGTCCTGTTTTCTTTAATTGGGTCGCGTAAAGCTGCATTACTTCTTGTTATCTTATATTGTTTCCACTTCCCAACGTTTTTAGCTTCAGATTGTTCATGGGCTCTGACTTTCATAGTTCTGGTTTTGTTATTATTTGAATTTTTGTTTTTTCTTGTCTTCCTATCTTCGACTTTTTAAATGGTTTGCGGTGTTGCCCATGCTTTGTGTTTTAGTTTTCTTTCCCCAAGAACCACTACACGTGATAATTCAAGCCTGATGCCAGCAAGCAAGCTTGTTTCATCCAGAGGAAAGGATAACCAGTACGTCTGGAACAAGGTAGGCTGCAGACGCTGGAGGGTCAGCGTCAAACCTCCGAGACCTCGCCTCCACCAGCAGGAGGCGAGCGGTGGCCAGACCCTAAACCTTTGAGACTTGACTAACAAATGGAGTCAATACACCGGTAGGCTCCCTGAGCTCTACAGGAGATACATCGACGACTGCTTCGGTGTTTCAGACATGCCCTTGTCAGATCTCCAGGACTTCATTTCCTTTTTCTCCAACTTTCATCCTAGCATCAGACTCACCTCCACTATTTCTTTGTCGGCTGTCAATTTCCTAGATCTAACAGTCTCTTTGTGTTCCGCTGGTTTGCGTACGACGGTTTATTATAAACCTACTGACTCCCACGCATTCCTTCTCTACACCTCCTCGCATCCCCCCTCTTGTAAGGACTCTATTCCTTTCTCCCAATTGTTACGTCTCCGACGGCTTTGTCAGGATAATAACGACTTCCGTCAAAAAGCCCACGAAATGTTGGATTTCTTCCGCCTTCGTGGCTATCCTGATAAAGTTTTGTCTACAGCCCTTTACCGCTGTCAGTCTATCAGTCGTACCGAGGCTCTCTCCTCCAGGCCTAAACCACGAAACAACAGGCCGATCCTTTCATTAACCTACCATCCCCACAATATTGCTGCCAAGAATATCCTCCTTAGGCATCTATCTATTCTCCAGGCAGACCCGATCACTCGCGATGTCTTTTCAGAGGCCCCTCTGGTGGCTTACAGGCGGGATCGTAACCTCAGGGATGTGCTGGTCCATAGTAGTCTACCCCACCCTCATACGTCTCTTCTTGGTACGATGGCTTGTCTTCGATCACGTTGTAATACCTGCCCATATGTACTTCAAACCCAGAGTCTGGCATTTCCCAAGACCACTTTCTACATTCGAGAGAGTTTCTCATGCACGAGTCGCAACGTTATCTATGCGATCGTCTGCACTCGTTGCGACATGAGGTATATCGGTAGAGACAGGCTTACGTCTTGCTGACAGATTTAGGCAACACCTATCTGATATCAGCAGTGGTGCCCAGAAACCGGTGCCCATGCACTTCAACAGTTCTGACCACTGTGGCGTGGCGGACATACAGGTCACGGCGCTCAAATCGTGCGCATCTCACGAACGTGATCGCAAGACGTTGGAAAACCGCCTCATCTTCCAGTTGGGGACACTCTCCCCTCACGGCCTTAATGTCCAACATAGTTTCATTTAACTTCCAACTCCCCCCTCCTCTCTCTCTCTCTCTCTCTCTCTCTCTCTCTCTCTCTCTCTCTCTCTCTCTCTCTCTCTCTCTCTCTCTCTCTCTCTCTCTCTCTCTCTCTCTCTTTTCCGCGGCTGTATAGCCCACTAGAATAACGTGATAGCGTATCTTTTACAGAGCGTTGCCATCATCCCTAGCATTACTTTTGCCGTTAGTGATTTTTTGGCAAGTTTGCGTTCGGTTGTTGTCATTGCTTTCTGAGCGACCGTTACTCATGCTATCCTATGCTAACCAACACAGGGCGTACTGCATTCCAAACGCCCGCCAACTGGGTATGCGGAATGGCGAACTAAAACATTCGCCACAGAGCCGGCTTTAGTTCACTGCTAATTCGCCCTTCACCGTTCGCCCACATGGGTGTTCTCCCCCACCCACCCACACACGCCCTTCTGGCATCTTAGCCAATACATGTTACCCCTCGACCCGTTTCAATCCTCACATCCGGCCGTCTCCACACTCATCAAACGGCTAGCGCTTTAGACACATACCAAGACAGGATTCAGCTAAGTAACCTCTGTATTTTCAATGTAGTGATTATTTTATTAGTTTGGTGTCTGTGTTGTTGTGTTCAGTGCTGACGAAGGCTTTGGCTGCAACGTTCATTTTGTTTCTTGTAATCGTGTTCTAGTAAAGCTCACAATCTACTTATCGTATTTTGGTAATTCATTCGAGACTTGACTTAGAGGCGTTCAGCCAAATTCTGCAAGTAAGGGTCGTATACGCGCCCAGACCACTGGGCACGTACACCTGTCAATCGCAAATGTCTGGACCTGTGTAAGCGAGTACTACCGTCAGACTCCCCCCCCCCCTCCCCTCCCGACTCGTGCGGATCCTGCGACCCACGGGAATAGATATTGCTCGTGTATGTATGTATGTATGTGTGTGTGTGTGTGTGTGTGTGTGTGTGTGTGTGTGTGTGTGTGTATATATATATATATATATAACTCTGTCTATCTCTTTGTTGTGAGAATGAATTAGACGGGGGGGGGGGGGGGGGGCTCATTATTCATCCAGGCACGTTAGCATGAATCAATTGGCATACTGTCTTTCTTTAAGTACGGTTGGTCGTCATAACTTTCCGCCTGGCACTGTTTAGAAGTAATGATCCATTCTTAGTTAGTCTCTCCTATGGAGCCCAAGGCGGCGCATAGGGCAGGAGTCATGGCTCTCCATGCCTGGCGGTTCGCTGCTACCTGTTGTAGATTCTGGATGTTTACTTGGCCGTTGAATGAGCCTTCTGTGATGATGGTTCTACGCAGGGGCTCTCTTAGCCTTCCCCGTTTTCTTTTCCCTACTGGTGACCATATGAGGGCTTGGTATGGGAGTCTTGTCTTGTCCATTCTGAGTACATGGCCGATGTTGTTCCAACGGCGTTTTCTTATAAAATTGGATACAATATCTTGCTTAGTTTCTTGTCTTATTTGCGTATTGGTTCTGAAGTCTGTCCAGTGGAGGTTTAGAATTCTTCTAGGACATTTGTTCTCAAAATTATCTAATTTTTTAAAATCTAAAGCTACCATTCTGGGACTTTGGAAATCATCCATCTAGAATTGCGAGCTTTTTGATCGCTTCTTCAACAGTGGTTAGACTCTCTATTCATAGAAGTCAATGTTGTATCTACTTTCGTCTATTTTCCGTCCTAGTAGTATACGCTACGCTACAAGAGGGAAAGCAAATCCACACGCAAAATTCAGTCCATTACTACTGCAAATAGTGTGTGTGGACTACGCGTGAGTTTAAATCGAGCTAACGCCAACAACAAAAAATGGAACCGGGGTAAGGGATGGTAATGCTTCAATAGAGATCTCAGGTAAATGAGTGGAAGTGGTACATGAAAACAGAGACAGGAAGGTAAGGCGGGAAACTGGAGGTAATGGAGATGTGATAGTTGTCTGAGAGTGAAAGCTAAGAAGAAGTCCCGGTGGATGTCAGTACAATGCATGAGTGGTTGCCGGTGAGTGGGTTGGCCACAATGGACGAATATTAAAGCACAATGAAATGTGCACCTAAGTATGCTGGTGATAATTATAAGACTCCCTTTCTATGCGTCTTTATAAGTGTACCAAGAGAATCCTAAAGTCTAGGTGAAATGATATGTGCGCGCGCACATACATACATTTACACACATCAACATAGATTCATACAATCTTATACATACATATGCATATGGTATACATGAGATAAGGGGGAGACGGGGAGAGGGGGGAAGAGGGGGTGGGTTGAGTAGAGAAGATTGGTCAACTAGCATGTGGTGTGGAGGTCAATGATTATGACTTGGTGGCCAAATGGCAGCTTACGTATAGGCTATTTGATTGCGACTTGGAAGAGTCACTGAACTCTCCCAGTCAGCTCTGTAAAAATACGTGTAAACATATTCCCATAGTAGATATTGTCATTGTGATGTGAAGTGTTAGGCATTTACATATTCTAGGTAACGACATAATGAGATTGAATGGCAATTTTTCTCCCCCACGCCAGCCCTCCTTTGAAGTTGAATTAGTAGCTGTAGCAGCAGAGATAGTGGTAGTAGTTATTGTTGTTGTTCTAGCAGCAGTAGCGGCACTAGTGCCAGTAGTAGTAACAACAGCAGCAGTAGTAGTTGTTGTTGTTGTTGCAGCAACAGTATCAGTAACAATATTAATAGTTGCTACCACAGTGCCATCTCCACCGGAACTATTACAGAGCTCCCATCCCCTTTTCCAAGCTTACAGAAACAGTGGGGTGTGCAAAACTAGTACTGGAACTTCACAGCATTGGCGAAGTATGTTAGGATGTCATCGGGTCAGATATAGACTGGCTGGGATTAGGCCTACGCTGGCAATCTCTCCTGCCCGGATGTTAGATGTTCCATTGTCAACAGATTTCAGCACAACGCCCGGGTTATCCATTGTCCGACTGGATGATCGCACACAGATGGTTAATTTTGAGAGATGTGCACGGTTTTAATCCACCAATACTTGGCAGCTGTATTCCTTCCTTAGTTTGACGGTGTTCCTCGTCCCGTTTTAAAATTGTTTTAAATTTATTCCATGATCATAGAACTATAATTAAACAGATTAATTTCAAAAATTAACTCACTGTGAAGTAGGTATGCGTGGCTGAATAGATAAGCGCGTTCGCTCTTACATTTCCGGTGTGCTGATGGCGAGGTAGTGGGGTTAACCCCTACACCGGTCAGTTGGACTAAAATGTTGACTTCTCGTCTTTGATTTGGGGACGTAAACTACAAGTACTTCTGAAGTCGGAGTGGGTTTTCCAGATGACGAGGGACACTTGTGATAGGGAAAGCTATCCCACACGCAAAAATCAGTCCAGCGTGGACTACACAGGAGTTCAAAGCAAGCGGACAAACTAAAATGTCGTGACTATGTTATAGTTCTTTCTGACATGTTTGGTTTAATTCTAGTACGAAGGGCAGGCGAACGCAATTCGTAATCTCGCAGACCGCGTTCCAAACATAGTTGTAGTCGATTTGAAGCAGACTAACTTGCGTTGGTTTTCATTCAATGGTATGAGTGCCGGTCGTTCAGAAAGCAATGGCAAACTCCTGAACGTAAACTTGCCAAGAAATGACAAACAGCCTAAAATTGCTGGGGTTGACTGTGACGTCCTGTAAAGGATATGCAGCTAACTTTTAACATGATTACACGATGCGGTGTTTTCTTTCCTTTGACCTTTTATATCCCTGGCGTTTCCTAAAATGTGTCGTCTTGTGACTGTTGAATCTGATTCCAGGTCCGATAGAAGATGCTGTTTTATGGAGACATTTTCTTTATAGCCCCAGAACCTGAAAACCATATGCTTTAATTATCTGTGAGATTGACAGATTTCTCAAAAGTCTGCGGCTAATGTTCTTCAACGCGGAATCTTAGCTTGATATGCAGCAACGAGGTTGAGCTCAACACAATGGTGTTGTTTGTGTTCTTGAATGTTTATGTTTATAATACTCTATTAATTATTTTTGTAATGTACAGATAGATTAACTAAACTACATCATTTTATCCTATTACAAATCTACTAATGTAATACACATTTTTATGATATAGTGAAGAAAAAGAGAAATGGGGGAAAACATGCCATATTTTGTATGTGTTTTATATCTCCTGCAATGCCAGTCATCTCTGATAGCAATGTTCCTCCATGCCTTGATGTCAAACTGTCCAGCATCTTCTCTCTTTATCTCCTTTTGAGCATTTAACGCTCGGATATTGGATTGCACTTATCTTCACCGCAAACGCACATGCACAACAACAATGATAGTAGATTTTCACAACTGTTACAAAGACAGAACAATCAAACAAAAAACAAATGCCAATTTGTACTCAGATGACGCTTGTGAATGAATGTCTTCAAGAGGCTACTACTGGTATAACAACTTTGTAGTCGAAGCTGGTCATGTAGGCTAGCATGCTGGTAGCACTAACCAGGAACCGGGTTTTGCCATCAACATCCTCGGTACAAGCCAACGTATCTGTGGCGAAACAAATCATCAATAATTGCTGCTGTAATGCTAAGACATTGTCAGACCTAACGTGCTTGCCTATCTGCTCGATTTAATTTTTTCGAATCCCCATCCAGGTGGATTTTATTTTGTAAAAATATTGAGGTCGGCTCCCAGGTCGACCCAGCCTAAAATGGGCAACTGGAGATGTCCTGGGAAGTAAAGCCAGCCAGCGGAGTGATACTGACCACATCACCCACCGAGTGCCCATTGATCTATACGAATATGGGACTAACACAAAGTTCCCAACATTGCTCAAGGCGTGTAACTGGGAGACCATCATCTTGATGCCGGCTCCAGGCGTGTAACTGGGAGACCATCATCTTTGTGCACAGCTCAAGGCGTGTAACTGGGAGACCATCATCTTGATGCCGGCTCCAGGCGTGCAACTGGGAGACTATCATCTTTGTGCACGGCTCAATGCGTGTAACTGGGAGACCATCATCTTGATGCACGGAATTATATTTTAATGTTTGTTTATTGATATGGCAAGTATACAATTTCGCTTGCTATAATGTTGTGTCTGGCCGGTTTTTCTGCATGGATGCGAAATCTGGGCAGTGCGTAATGCAGCGATGGGGAAACTAGAGACTGTAGTGTCGAGAATATCTTAGACAGAGAAGAAGGCGTATGCTGAGGTATTCACAGCTGCAAGCTTTACTAGACTACTCACCAAAACCTTAAGGAAAAGACAAATGAAATTTTTGGAGTAATACCAAACGAAACGTAGAAAAGACACATTGGTCTTATGAGAGGAAATAATAGTCATCAAAGGCAGAGAAAGGTGTAGACGGAAAGCTTAAACAGCTGGATAACAAATAATAGCACTAGCAAAGATTTGAAGGAAAAAGAAGATGAATCAACTTTATTGCACATGTTTAGCTTCAAAAGTGCTCCAGTAATTTCCAGAAGATCAAGTTAAGGGAATCTCTGTACAGTGCACGAACTCGGTAGCAACGGCGAGTTAATGTCTGTGTATAAACCAGAATAATCACTGTGTAGCAGGTCCTTCTTTGGACGTCGCTCTCATCACGGCGTGTCGGAAAGACTCTCGATCTTTTGTCAGTTCCGCCGCCTCATGCACCTTGATGTCCAGCGTGTCTTTAATATCATGTTTTCACGTTTGTGCTGGTCGCCAACTTCCTCTTCTTCCATGAACCTTACCTCCCACCACTATTCTTTTTAACCCACTCTTCCATTAACCTTACCTCCCACCACTGTTCTTTCTAACCCACTGTTCCATGAACCTTACCTCCCACCACTGTTCTTTCTAACCCACTGTTCCATGAACCTTACCTCCCACCACTATTCTTTCTAACCCACTGTTCCATGAACCTTACCTTCCATCACTGTTCTTTCTAACCCAATGTTCCCGTTTATGTGCCTACAGAATTTCACTTCTTGAGACATGATGATGTTTATGAGCAATATTTCTATGATGTTCAGATCTTTTAGAATGTCAATATGTTTTAACTTTCCATCCACGACATTCTAAGACCTTTTCTGTAACATTTAAATTCAAAAGCCCCTATTTTCTTCTCTAGTGACAGCTAATGTGTCAACGGTTCCCATCCGTACATTGTCACAGGAAAGGTGCATGTTCTAAACAATTTAACTGCAATAAAAACCAATCATTGTTAAACAAAATTCACCAGTAAAGTCAAGACATTTGTTCTTACCTTTTGTGGGTAACGGAATCTCTGTCTCAACTCCGTTAACTACCTTTTTCAACCCTCCAAGTGATGTTGCCCAGTTGTTCTGAAGACATAGTAAGTACGGGACACCTTCCCGGGTCAAGTGCAGCTTGATAGTTCCCTGTTGTAGAGTTGTTACACACATTACACGTCGCGAACAATTGACATGACTTGATTCAAAAACAAAAATTCCAAATTCGGCCTCGTTCAACTTGCTTCTTCAGCCTTGGTTAGAGTTGAGGTCCGTGGTTATTGTGGGTTTAACCCTGCTTTTGTCTGTGCGCTCTTACGAGTGAGTGAGTTAGTTAGTTAGTTAGTTAGTCGACAGATCATCCTCATTGCACATCGTACCATTCAGTCCACAAGTGCTCAGATCCCCTCCTCAGCAAATCCCGCAGCGTGTAGCGGCTAACGACACCAGTTCTGTGTTGGTTTATCAATCTTCTTTGGCTTCCTGCGTAGTGTTCTTGTTTGGTCACCCCTATTTTACAAGTTACAACATTTCTTACGAGTGAGTCCTAACTCGGACTGGTTATGTAAGCGTTTGTGTCTGTGACGTCAGCTGGGGAGTGGTCGGCGAATTGTCCTTTGTGCCCCTCTCCTCTGGTGGTTTATTTGGTTAGTGAAGGTTCCTGGCTCGTCTGGCTTCACTGGTTGCAGTCCTTTAAGGACTTTTTATTTGATCTTTTTGCCTCCTTGTTTTGTGTGTATTGTTTGTAGAAGCTTTTCGATTCTTGGGATAAATCGTTCTGGTTGTTGAGCTCTCTTGTTCATCATCACTTCGATCGGCATCTCGCTGCCCTCAGTCGTCACCACCGCTAGCGTGGTAAGGATCTTGGAGTACATCAGGATCCGCTCCGCCCTCAAAATTCGGATATGGAGATTCTCCTGCTGTAACTGCTTCAGGATCTGTTCATCTGTCATCTCCACTTGGATACGCTTGACAACCCATCTGATCGTTTGTAAGTAAGTGTTTCTGACTCTGGTGTTTTTCTCCTTACTTTTCTTCTCAGCTGTCTTGGCTCTTGTCTGTGGTGGGTTGTCGTCGATCTTCCTCGTGGTAGCTTCCACTTAGGTGACTGTAGTTTCAAGTTCTCTGTTGCATCTTGCAGGCAGGCTCTCTCCGCTAGTCTTCTTTACGACTTTGGCGGCTCCTACGCTGCACATCTTGGGTGTCTGGTGTTTCTTGGTGTTGGTCTTGCAACGTGACATTTTCCTCTCCCGTATTAGGCTTCCTGAAATGTTTGGGTGACTTGTTCTTGATAACGCTCGCAGTTGCGAACTGACAACGAACAACTGACCAATACTTTACAGAAATAATTCTAGACATACTTCTGGGCGGAGTCATGAAGCCGCGCGCCTTGCGCTGTGGAAGTCGTGGTCTCGTTTTCGGACTGTGTAATTAAGGTCATCATCACGTACCATGCCGATAAGCGTGAGCGATCATGTTTGACAATCTCACTTGATCAGCTCCGTGTTCTTGTTGCGACCACGCCACGTGGCCAAGCCATACAAATATCTTCTTCACTGCCGTCCCCTGGTTCTTTTCCCCTCAATCTTGCCAGTTGTCACCAAGTTCTCTAGTTTATTTCTCCTCATAAAGTTTCCAAACAATTGTGACTGTCTAAGCCTAATTTCTCTAATCGTTTTTGAAATAATTCAGATCACGCGTGCAATTATTTCCAGCGACAATTTGCGATTTTTTTGTTTGTTTTCGTTCGCTCTTCTTTGACCTCAAGCGAAGTCCATAATACACCTGCTGCTACTTCTAGTGCACTGGACTAATGCTTGCATGTGGATTAGCTTTTTCCTGTTACCAGTATCCCTCACCATCATGGTAGCCCACTCCGACTTCTGATGTACTTGTAATTTACGCCCCCCCCCCCCAATCAAGTACGAGAAGTCAACATCTTAGTCCGAATGAGTTGAGTCGAGAACTAACATCACAGCACTAAGGGCATTCCCATATGCCCTCTGCCCTCATCTTCAACAACCAGCGAAGAGTCCCAATACTAATGGTACCAACTGCAGTCTGATTATGTGTCCGTCTGGCCTCTCCTCGGAGAAGTGAGAGAAAAGACCAGACGGACAAATAATCAGATTGCAACTCCTGGAAATTATGAGTTGAGTTGAGTCAAGAACCGATATCACAGCACTGGTGACATTCCCTGGAGCTACAGAATTCGTGCTTTGTGCAATGCTCTTGGCAGGCGACATGCCGGTCTGCGGCGAGAGACGAAACAGACAGGGTAACGCCCAGTACAAGGAGGTTGAGCTTCTGGCCTTGAAATCTTTTATAGAAACATGAGGTATCTGCAGTTGTGTCTGCTACACCCGGAGTACCACTGTACTGATTGTATCAAAAACGGACTACCACTGTACTGATTCCACCACAAATGGACTACCACTGTACTGATTGTATCACAAACGGACTACCACTGTACTGATTGTATCACAAACGGACTACAACTGTACTGATTGTATCACAAACGGTCTACCACTGTACTGATTGTATCACAAACGGACTACAACCGTACTGATTGTACTACATTCGGACTACAACTGCATTGACAGTGCCTCGCCCGGACTACCACGGTACTGATTGTACTATATCCGGACTGCAACTGTAGTGGTTGTACTACACCTGCACTGATTGTACTACGGTCTGAATACAACTGTACTGATTGTACTACATCCATACTACAATTGTACTGATTGTAGTGCACCCTGACTACAACTGTACCGAGTACACTACACCGATCTCTACCGAGTGCACTACACCGAGGCTACTACTGTACCGAGTGTACTACACCGAGGCTACAACTGTACCGAGTGTACTACACCGAGGCTACAACTGTACCGAGTCTACTCCACTGAGGCTACAACTGTACCGAGTGTACTCCACTGAGGCTACAACTGTACCGAGTGTACTCAACTGAGGCTACAACTGTACCGAGTGTACTCCACCGACGCTAGAACTGTACCGAGTGTACTACACCTAGGCTACAACTGTACCGAGTCTACTCCACTGAGGCTACAACTGTACCGAGTGTACTCCACTGAGGCTACAACTGTACCGAGTGTACTACACCGAGGCTACAACTGTACCGAGTGTACTCAACTGAGGCTACAACTGTACCGAGTGTACTCAACTGAGGCTACAACTGTACCGAGTGTACTACACCGAAGCTACAACTGTACCGAGTGTACTACACCGAGGCTACAACTGTACCGAGTCTACTCAACTGAGGCTACAACTGTACCGAGTGTACTCCACCGACGCTAGAACTGTACCGAGTGTACTACACCTGGGCTACAACTGTACCGAGTGTACTCCGCCGAGGCTACAACTGTACCGAGTGTATTACACCGAGGCTACAACTGTAACGAGTGTACTACACCGAGGCTACAACTGTACCGAGATTACTACACCGAGGCTACAACTGTACCGAAAGTGCTACACCGAAGCTACAACTGTACCGAGTGTACTCCACCGAGGCTACAACTGTACCGAGTGTACTCCACCGAGGATACAACTGTGCTGAAGTGCTTCAAGTTTAGGTTTCCTGTACACTGTACAAATGAGGGTTTATTTTGTTTCATATCATCATCACTATCTATTGCTCTCTCACAGAGAAGACTGGCGGTAATCTCCGGGATATTCTATCATCAGTGTCGGATGTGCACTCTAACAGGGTGTAATTTAATCACATCTTGTTGTCTGGTCATTTAAATTTTGACTCCCTCCAATCTAGGTATGTGTACTCAACTTATACTTCCATTACAGTTTTTCCTCGATTTTGACGATTTTGATGTGCCCAAAATAAATGGCCATTATATGTTTTCTTTCTTGTTATTTAGAGTTCTGTATTATTCATTACAGCGTTTCTTTACAAACCAGACCATGACCATGTTTCGAATTTAATTCTTTTTGCCCAGGGACAGTTCGGTGATTTTCCTGAAAGAGAATTCTTGATTGTTCTGGTAGTGCTCAATTTATTATTTTTCTGAAGGAACCGGTCTTCTCTTATTCTCCAAACATGACCGAACCAGCACAAATGTGACACTTGGGTTAGCTAGGAAATGTGTCACATTATTTGGTTGAATGGGAGCACATGGCTGGGAGCAGCCAACAGGTTATTGTTGATTATAGTCGCAAGTTTTCGACTGCAGGCAGAGAATCTCATTCTAGAAACAATGGCTACGATCCCTGACTGGTATGGTAGATGCAAAAAAAAAAAAAAAAAGTAATGGCAGACTGCCTACTTTAGAGAAGCTAGAAAACTATAGTAGCCAAAGATAAGATGGAGAAATACTGTTTACGGTGGCAAAGTTCCCCACAAGACAAGCCACTAGAGCAGTGGTTCTCAACCGGTGGGGAAATTTTCCCCCCTCCCCCCAGGTCGGAATTTTAGGGTTTCCAGGGGGGGGGGGGGGAATGAAGATCATTTCAAGATCGTGTTAATACAAGAACCGATTACTTGATATTGTTTTTCCCTTTTTACTTTACAGTTATGTATGTCTCATCCTTCTAAAATTCATTTTATAAAGTAAGTAGACCCACAAATCATGTTTTATGTGGATGTCTAGACTTGTTTTAGTATATGCTATAACATTTGCCTTCCACTTTTACGTATACTGTGTAGGGGTGGGGGATTTTTAGATAGGAAATATGAAAGGGGGGGGGGGACTGACGTTCTGAAAATACGGTGAAGGGGGGCACGGGCCAAATTTTTTATAGGAAGGAAGGGGGGAATGGCGTTCTGAAAATATGGTGAAGGGGGCACGGGCCAAAAAAGGTTGAGAACCACTGCACTAGAGGATGACGATGATGATTTGATTGAAAGGCCTACCTCTTATTGTTACTTCCACGACCTTCCATAAATAGTCATTGTAGTCATACATGTACCTCAGTTATTATTTTTTTTTCAACATCTTTTTCAACCCTCCTGGTTATCATTGTGATATATATATTATTCTTTATTCATAGTTCAGTATTCATTATGTAGACACTTTTTCATGGATACATTTTCAACATGTGTTATATTAATTTATAAAGTATATGTATAATGACGATCCGTCTATCGTATCATTGTGAGTTAAAGAGCTTTCTTTGGGGGCTGAGTACATGTTATGACTGACAACACATTTTCATTTACAGATTCATAGACATATAAATAATGCATAAATCTTCAAGGATATAAAGAAAGCCAATAACAAATGGACTCACTACAGGATAATTCCAATCCACAGTTCCTTGGGTGCAGTTCTGTGGTATTTCCAGATCAATCAGTTTTCCGCTGTAATTGAGCCGAATAGGATAATAATCTATATACTGGTATAATACTGAATAATATACGATGAGGCTTCACATGAAAACCTTAGTAGTGTGATAGAAATTAAAATAACTATGCCATTGTTTTGTAACCTGACAATATTGTTGTTACGGATGTCGAGAGTGTTAAGCACGTGATATCACGATGCAGACGAACACGGTGACGTCATAAGGACAGTTTAAAGATATCATCCCCCGCTTTTGATATGCACCAAAGAGGAGCAGCGTTCTCTTATACGTTTTTATTTTTAATTATTTAAACAGTGAAGTAATGAAACCTATAGAAAATCATCGGCGGAGTTCCAGATTGGTGATCCATGCCTGTCAGTTCAGTAAGTGTATCAGTGGCGCAGGCAGTTTCAAAACGGCGTGACTTCTGTGACAGACAATTCACGACCGGGTCAGGCACATCGAGTAGTGACCCCAGAGTCGATATTTCTACAGGAATCCAAGCACTTTATCAGCGCAGGAGGACTTGCATTGAACGCAGTGTTGACCACATTGAAAATGATAAATTTGTTCTTTATATTTTTTTTCCCCCGAGTATTCACCCAAAACAAAAAACAAAAAGAACCTTCAAGGTGTTCATTTGAAGCCCCTCTTTTATTCCAAATGTAACCAAGGAAGGCACTATCATCGAAGGCTATTAGTGACTACACAAAAGGAAGCGGTAGAAATAGTATGGGTGTTCTGTAACTGTCAATGTCAGTAAAGTCTGGGACCATATTCTACGCCTTGAGACGCATTCGGTTTATAGTAGCAGTTCCACATTTTCATAGATCAGTCGGCACTCAATGCTTCAAAACACGCGGCCCTTTTTACTTTCTAAGACATGTTCTAATAGCCATCTTAGCTTGGGTCGATGTCTATACTTGTTACTAACATGTCATGTTTGTTCTTATTATCACTAATGGCTGTTCAAGACAATGAGCCAGGTTCAATTTCCAGCAGTAACAGGTTTCTTGTTTGACACGAGTACCGTTCTGGGGTCGACCCAGCATCTTAAAATAAGCTATCATGTATAAGGTTCTTTGCGGAAGATCGTTCTCATCAAGGACCACGGGAAAATGTTCCGATTTTGTCAACATTCCTGCTTCGCGAATGTTCACGCTCAGTGTGTTTGCTATGTCCTGTGTCCATCTCTGTGCTGGTCGACTTTCTTCCAGAAACCTCGCCTTCCATCACCGCTCTTTCCAAACAACTGTGAGGATTAATATTGCCAAAGCATTTCAGTTTCCTAGATACGTACTGCCGGTCTCCCTGGCCTAGGTGTTTACGTCTTTCTCCGTAATCCCGTATACTCTCGTGAGTAACGTGACGTTCGCGAGAATCGGTAGCTGTTCTCGCCGCGTGGGTAAATTACGGGGTATGTGAACCGGTCGCTCAGAAAGCAATGGCAAACTACTGAGCGTAATCTTGCCAAGAAATCAACATACAGCTGAAAGATGCTGATGTTGACAGCGATGTCCCGTAAAGGATATGCGAACAAACAAGAAAAAAAGACACGTACTGTTTCTGAGCCGGTTGTGTTCGATGTTCAGATCTTGTAGTATGTCGGTATTTTTATTCTTCTTGATCCACAATCTTGGAAGAACTTGTATATAACATTCAAGTTAAAACTTCTCCATTTTCTTCTGTGGTGATGCCGAAATGGTCCATGATTCACATCCGAAGGTTGCAACAGGAAAGATGCATGTTCTCAACAATGTTATGTTAATGAACCGGCTGAAATGTGCTGGTGTTGTGCCATAGTTTCTTGATACCGTTTAATCACTGCATTGTGATGACCAGGCCACGCTCGATTCTTTTTAACAACACCTGGTCTTGTTGAATATGTGGCCAAGATATTCACAGTTTGTGACATCTTCTATTTATTCATTGTCATTGCTTGACATTCGGTTTTGTCCGTGGACATTTTTATTTATTTATTTTGTGCTTTGAACTCAAGCGTAGTCCATACACTTGCTACTACTTTTAGTAGTACTAGCTATTGAAAATCTAAAATAATATTCCCCCCTCTCTTTGAACTCAAATATCAGGCGAACCCACTCCGACTTCAAAGGTACTTGTAATTTACATCCCCAAGCCAAGGACGAGAAGTCAACATTTGATGTCCAGCTGAGCAGTGTAGAGACTGAACTCAGTACCTCAATATCAACACACCGGATGTTTAAGAACGACGGCTCGTATCCATTCTGCCATGCTGACTTCCAGTAATTCAGAAAAAAGAATGTTATTGACTGTCTCTTGACAGGCCGGTTTGACTCCTCTAATCCTTTAACACCATTTGAGAGGACGGTCGGGTCCTCGACATATATGATTTCTGGAATGTGATTTCTACCAACTGTGGGTGGATCAACAATTATCACAAGTCTTAGTATTTTTAACAATTCTCGGAGAATTTCCTGCTTCGACGATGAACAGTTATGGCGAGAGGTACCGGTTAATTTTCAAAATGTTACGGACATGATCTTGACAAGTCGGGCGTTGTGGAGGAGAACTGACCACAAAGCCTGATTTTATTATGATCTAGAATGGGTGAAGGCGTTTTTGAGTGGTGCTTTTTGCTTTTTGTTGTGTTGTATTTCGTTGTTTATCTATCTGTGTTGTCCTGTCCTTGACAAAGATTCTGAGAATCGAAACGTCGGCCGTCCTGTGTGTCGTATTGTACGCTTTTGTGTGTATTTTTTATTATTCATTTTATATATTTATTGATTACTTCTGATTTTGGATTTTCACCTGTATTCCGGTATACGATGGATCTCCTTGTAAGGTATGTGCAACGTGTTTGTGTTTAGTACGTTTCTTCTCGCAGGAGCTTAATATACCTATTTGTTTCCAATTCATCTCAAAGCCGAACGGAGTTTCTTCTAGGGACTATCTTTACTTGTGACAAACTATTATTTGCTGACATCAACTTACCCTCCGGTGTGCTGTACTAGATAGCAGGGACTCATGAAGTCGACCTGTGCAGCAGCAAGACCCACAGTGACGAGGATCAGCAATACCTTTTCTGTCCCCATCCTTCCTAGCACGAACTTAAAGATGCAATGCGCCTTCTGTGTCAGAGACCGATGTAACATGCGCCAGTCAGTAATTTATGTGCCGAATCTTTACCCATTCCCAACAGATGGTCAAATTCTCACTATAATCTCTGACATGGTTGCTATCAAGTGGGTTACATTGTTATGTCCAGATTTATTGAATTTTTTTAAAATATATATATAAAAAAAATAAAATAATTCACGCGTTATGGCCGGGATTCATATAAAGAGAAAAGGATGAAGTATAAATCTGAAGATACACTAAACAATAGGAAAATATGAACGTGTGTGTTTCCATCGGGAGCATAATTTATTTTTTCTTGCTCGTTTTAAACTAAAGCATAGACCATGCACATGCTACTACTTTTTTTGGTGACACACTCACAGTATATCCATCATCCTGGCTGTCTCTGGTATACGCCGTTTCAGAATTTCCATTATGGGATATGCATTCACACACAGCAAGAGAAAACATGGGTTTTACGCATCAGTGCCACACAGTACAATAGTCTTGCTTCGCTGCGCCAACCCATATAATGTGTTTTATTGGTGGTCTGATCTTATACAACCCGAATAACACAATGCATTGGAGGATTTGAACCTACAATCAGCCCTACTGACTATATTTCATATGGAACAGTATGAGTGAAGCCTCGTATTTTAGACCGTTTAATTCCGCATACCCCGTGTGGCACGAAACATGAACTTTACCAACCCCCTCCTCTCTCTCATATATACCATATGCATATGTATGTATGTATAAGATTGTATTATATTAATCTTTGTTGACGTGTGTAAATGTATGTATGTGTGCACACACATATCAGTCCACCCAGACTTTAGGCTTCTCTTGGTACACACATAAAGGAGCACACACACACAACAAGTTTTATTATTATCACCAACATACTTAGGTGCATACTTCATTGCTCTTTAATATTCGTCCATTATGGCCAACCCACTCACTGGCACCCACTCATGCATTGTACGGACATCCACCTGGACTCCGTTTTAGTTTTCACTCTCGGACAACCATCACATCTCCATTGCTTCCAGTTTCCCGCCTTACCGTTCTGCCCCTGTTTTCATGTACCACTTCCACTCATTTACCTGGGATCTACACTGAATCGCTACCACCCCCTACCCCGGTTCCCTTTACCCACAGACTTCCACGGCTCCCTATATAAGAGTATCAAGGTGAAGGTCATGTTAGAATCACAGCCTGGGATTCTGGGATAAGTAGCAAACTTTTTTTTTTCTTCAAATTTTAATTTTTTCTTCTTTATTCTATTTTTTGTTTCAACTTTTTATTCTTCTCATACTGTTGTTATGCCTTAATGTAGCCAATAGATGGTCTTTTCCCGTGGTTATGTGTTGCGTTTTGTGTATGTATTTGTTTGCTGATGAAGGCTAGTCGTCGCAACGTCCTGTATGTTTCCTAATTCTGTCCTGTAAAGCTGCATTACTTTCTGTTATTTTATATTGTTTACGTTTCCACAGCTTTACCACAGTTCCGCTAATTTTATTCATATTTTAACTGTTATTTTTCTATAATTTTGTTTTGTTTTCTACTCTTTTGAATCTTCCTCTGCCGCTTTTGGTAGCAGTGAGGAAAACTCTTCACTTCAATGAATATTTTCCCCCTGTATTGCCTTATAATAGCACCGTTTATTTTTTTTTAAACCTGTGTTTAGATGCATTTTGCATGTTCCATTTCATCTTCTCTCGCTTAATTCCACAATGCTATTCATATAACAGTTTATTTCTTCTGCCACATATGCTGTCTTTCCCAATTCACGCATTATTATAATATAATATTCGAGGCGCCATTTGTGGAAATTTCCTTATCCTGGATGAAAGGGGGAAGGTCATCGATTCAGTCTCCTTATGGCTTTCTCCGCTCGCGTCATACTTCTGTAAGAGTAGTCTTTCATTTTGGTTAGCCGACTTGATTTCCTTTCTTTCTTTTATAGACTTATTCGGGGTCAGTTGTATGTTGCTGCCTGATGCACTTTTCTACTAGACGGTAGCCGTCTACGTCCCCTCTTACTACATGCATGGTAGGTTAAAAAAGTTAGTTGCGTATCATTTACAGGACGTTGCAGTCAACACCAGCATTTTTTCTGTCGTGATCTCTTGGCAAGTTTACGTTCAGTAGTTTCATGGTAGGTTACGGTGTATATATTCTTTGCTTCCCCTAATGAATGCGGTAATTATTACGCGAGTGATATTTGTGTATAATTACAACGGAACTAACCAATCACAGCTGGAGCTGTACGCAGACAGTGGACTGAGTCGCTGCGGAAGTCTGTTGTCCGTAAAGTCACATTCATCTTCGTTCCGGGTCATGCGGGAGTCGAGGGAAATGAACGAGCTGATAAACTGGCTGGCTCTGCACCCCCTGTAGATGGCCAGCCCATGGATCGTGCCGATGTTATTAACGCCCTTAAAGATATGGCGAGAACAGAGGACTTTGACGTCAGTGAATCCACATCGCTGTCCAGAATGAAAGACTTGGGAGTAAGAATCGGCACGGCCAAGCGCGAGAAGTACATTGAGAAAACGAGGTGCCCCATCAACCAACACAGAACTGGCACTATTAGCCACCGTACGCTGATGCATATGCTGGGGGGGGGGGGGGGGGAAAGGATCTGAGCACTTATTGACCTGTCCGGAATGCAATGAAGATACCCCAACTGATAACCAATCACATCTCTCTTTTAAATGTTATTTTTACACTAGATACAATATTATTATGTTTGATTTAACTGATTCAGTGCTAAACAACAAGTAGGTTTGGGGGAACATGGTGCACAGTCAAGTGAACAAGTCAATTATAATGTAACGTCTTTTCACTAGCCATTATAATTTCGGAAGATACCACGAAACAAAATAAATAGCACGATGACCTTTTTGCTCGCATATCCTTTACAGGACATCGCTGTCAACATCAGCATTTTTCAGAAGATTGTTGATTTATTGGCAAGATTACGTTCAGTAGTTTGCCATTGTTTTCTGAGCGATCGGCACACATACCCCGTAAGTTACCGATGCGATGAGAACCGCTACCGATTCTAGCGCACGTCACTCACGAGAGTATACGGGACGATGACTCTAGTATAGCGATATATCGTCCTTCTGTCTAAATAGGAGGCCATCTTTCTTCACTGAATCAGTTACGAATGTATTTGTTATAAACAGTTCGTGCTCGGCACATAGATTTAACGAATGTTCCCCGTTCTGATCAATATTTCTTTTTGTTAGTTGTGTCGTTGTATGGGCTTTGGTATGTAGATTGTATTCCACTGAAAGTCTTTTCTCTACCATTGACACCTCACAACAGGATTAAGTCATTCGCGTTTTGTATGTTGTGTATTGTATCCGACAACTCCTGGTTGAAATCTGTTTCTTAAAATTTAAAAAAAAAAAAGGGATGTCTAGTGGTTGGAAGCACACTTATTTTTTCAGCGTGGTGCTGGCATCATTTGGAGGCGGCTGGTTCACATACCGGTATGATCAGTATAGTTTTATTATTATATCGCCTACTGGAGGTTAGCGTGGCTGAGAGGGTTAACATGCTTACACTTTCTCTTCTGACTGCGACGTAAACGTTTCATTACACGCGCCAGTCAATAGGGACTTAAATGTTAACTTCCTGCTCAGAAACCAATGGCAAACTTTGTTTTGTTTTTTTAAAGTTGCATATCCCTTACTGGACGTTGCAGTCAACACCAGCATTTTGTCAGCTGTTGTTGATGTTCTTGGCAAGATTACGCGCAGTAGTTTACAATTGTTTTCTGAGCGACCGGCCCACATACCCCGTAAGTAACCAACGTGATGCGATCTGCTGCCGAATATCACGCAGCCATGTTCCTCATGTGGATATACGGAGAAAGTTGTTAAACAACTTCGCCGGGGAGACCGGCAATGGCAAACTACTGATCGTAAAATTGCCTAGATAACACGGGGTTGATTGCAATTGCTGCAAAGGACATGCAATTTATTTTTTTAAAATTATCCTAATCGCTACTACCCTTTCCCTCTCCCAGTGTCCATCAATACCTGTAAACCCATTCCCCAAGATTTCGCATGCTATTTCAACTGCATCTGACGTTTCTGTAACTGCAAGATGCGAACGGCAGTCGTTGTCACAAGTCAGTTATACAATTATAAACGACTTTGGTGAAAATCATATTCCTCTAGCACCAACTCTCCATCCATTCACTTTTAGATGAAGTAAAGATAGTTCCATAGCAGATACTGTCATTTGGTGTGAAACTTCACAAATCATAGGCCACGACATACGGTGGGGGGATCAGTTCCCTTTCCATCCCAACCATATGGATGGTTGAATAGTATTGCATTGGCCGGCTATGGATTGAACCTTTTCAATGTCTTGGAAGACAAGCATATTAACCGCTACAGTAAAGCCTAATTTCAGATCTCATATTAATTGGCCCACAACATGATTCTACTAAGTTATCTAAATGCCATTTTTAGTTCATAAAGAAGAACTCCAAAATATCTGGCAGTTTGTATTCATCAAGTGCCATGTCGGCTGGCATTCATGATTCTTCACAGATCTAGGTCCTCTGGATAAACTTCGCTGTTGATATTCCTCCATGCCATCATTGCTCTTGACCCGCCTCTCTTCCCCTCGATCTTTCCAGATGTTACAATGTCCCTCTTCTCATCACATGACCAAAAAAGCTGTTTGCTTTGTTCTTATTGTTGTATATAATGTTCTACTTTTAATAGCCTCTCTCAGGCAGTCGTTAATTACTTCCAAGAGTCACATCTACAAACAGGTTCTATATAGCACTTCAGCACTCTCTTAATATTTATTTCCTGAAATGCAGCCTTTGCTTGCCCTATTCTGCTCTAAATCTCTGTTGCGCATCTTTCATCTAATGTTATAAATGTCCCTAGGTATTTAAAACTATCCACTTATTGCAGAATTTTCCCTTCTATCTCTACTTCAAATTTGAGTGTCACCTTTCTCTTTTATATCACCATTGTTACTATTTTCTTGATAATCAAGGAGAGTTCTTCCTTTGCCCTTTCTGTTACTACAATGTCCAACAAATGTAGATCTGTTGCATTATCCGCCATCAATACTGTGTCATCTGCAAAGCATATATTGTTTACATTATAGCCTCCGAATATTATTCCTGGCTTCTCTTTGATCTCTCTTACTACTTCGCATTATACATATATTTTCCAAGAGTGGTTCTGTTCGATGAAGCTATTTTTGAAAATTCTACTTTAAATACCATCTCCATTGTGCTACATTTATTTGATATCCACATTGATTATCTGAACCTGCAGTTTATAAATGTGTGCGATACTTTTTCCAGATCATTAATAATTATAGTGAAACTTGTCAGTAATAGTACTAAAGTTCTGGGGATACAATTTAGCTGTACATACAATTCTGAATGTTCATCGATTACTCTGTTTAAAAATAAAAGTCAGGCACTTTGCTTTAATTATATCCTGATTTAATTGCTATAAAACTACACCATCCCCAAAATGAAAGGCAAAAATGTCTAGTTAAGTGTTAAACTTGTTCATAAATAAGAGATATCTTTTCTCTAGAATCCAAATAGGCCATTATATTCTAACCTAACAGTACTTGTGAGTGGAATACAATTCTTTGGCGTTCACTCACGATTGTCCATACACATGCTGCTGCTTCTAGTGTACTGTTCTGACTTTTGCATGTGAATTCCCTGTCACCAGTGTTCCTTGGCGTGAGGCAAGCTCAGGCTTCAGAGGTACATGAAATTAGTTACAAATAGCCTATTAGTATTATTAATATTAGAGTGTAATACACAACATCAAACGATACCACTAAAAGCCAGGGACAATGAAAAACATGCCAAAGATAGCCTTAGCAAACTGCAGTGAAAGACTGAACAATGTATCACACAAACAAATTCTCATACAGGGTGATCAATGTTGCAAAGTAAAATATTTGCCTAAATCTAGATTTATCGTGCTACATAAAATTGTTTTTCAACGTTCGTCAATCAATCAAATATGAAATGCTTTAAAACTGTATTTACTAAAATGTTAAATAGTGGATCAGCAATCGATGTTTCACTAGAATCAAGGAACTGCTCGAATAAATCAAACAATTCCGATCCTTCCACACAAAGCGTTTCATCATGTCCACGTTTTGTTTTGCCAGCCCGACATCATCGCTCAAAGCTAGTCGAGTAAGTCTCATCATTTCGAGCTTATAAAAAGCCGATCAAATAAGATCAAAGCGTGTGTAGTTTAATAATTTAAAATGCGTCAACAGAAAATAGAAAGTAGCGAATAGTACAGAACAGAGAAAAGAGAAATGGTAAGTGAAGACAGATCAGACAGTTGTGAGAAGTAGACATGAAGTGAACAAGAAAGGAAGTCGGGTGTAAGCGGAAAGACATCATGCGCATGTCTGGTCGAAGTGGTTTGTGGGAAATCCAAGCCAAATATAGAAACGTCTGAAGAATTGTGACGTCGCCGGCAGACGGAAGGTGTAGTGTTTCTGACACATTCAACTTTCCAACGGCCAGTCTAGTGAGTAATCTACATCGCCGGAGACCATCCCGTTAGTCCACGGGTTTTAGTTCATTTATTTATCTTTTCTTCACACATTATCTGTTGTGAACACAGTCTTAGAGTGTGTAAGTGACAATTTTCGCCCTTATAATGACTTATTATATTATTATGATTAAGTTAGTTGGGTCTTGAATTCAATGATCGGGTTGAAATAATTCAGGAATTTGGGTTGGGATTCGGTTGTGATGACCCAAGGCCCAAGGGAAAAGACAAAAGAAAGAGGGCTGATGATATGATGTGGTGTAGTCTCATGACAGACACACAGCTGTACAGCACATTCACTGCTGTTTATCACATTTTTTCAGTGAAGATCACTTCCTCCTTTATGATTATACTATTGTATACTCAATGATTCATTTCACAGCCTATTAAAACTGAAAACTCCTTTGACCTTTGGTTAATAAACGGTTATTCCTTAATATTATTTTAATTTTGTTCTTCTTTTCATTTAATGGAGTAGGCCCTCAATCAACTCACAGTGACTTGTTCATAATTGATTGGATTTTGCAGCTGAAGTTGTCCAGAAGATGAGATAGATACCATTCTCACACCAACCCTCCTTAGTAGTCCTTAGTCACCACTTAAGACATGAATAGTAACTTAGTCTTACTACTAACTTAAAAGGTCACTCACACACACTGTTACTGAAACTTACTATAATCTTTTGCATCATTTCTACCCCTTGGGGTCCCAGCAATAAACAGTTTGTTATTAAAATTATACTGATTTAATTAGGCATGGATTATCATTAAATCATAAATGATACTTATTGATTATTCTTTCCTGTCATTGTTTTGTGTTCTTAACTTTTAGTTAACCCTTTACCGGGCAGATGTTTGTCTGTTTTGTAGCCCTGAACGGGCAAGAAGAATCTTGAGGTGCAGTAAAATTTTGGGTTACGTTAGTAAAAATATCACATGTAAGTTGTTAGTCAACAGATTTTAGTCACATAAACAGCAAAAGGAAGGGAAAAGCATTCAGAATATTTTATACGTGAATGCCACTAATCCACACATGAACACAAATATTTACAAAATACAATATATTGTATGTGATTATCAGTCATCTATATGGCAGTTTACAAACACATTTTCCGAATCATAATCACTTTCTGCTAAGTAACACTGATCACTGATATCTAGCTCCGATTAATAGTCAATTTCATGCCTTTCAATGTCACTTAAATTGAACCCAGCGAATTCTCCGCTAGACTTGAAGAATCGTCACAATCCATTTTGACATACAAAGCGTAAAATCCACAAAAACTATTTTAAAAATCTGTTCAAATTCAAAGTAATGCTTGCAGATGGCAGGTCCGTTGTCAAGCTATCGACGAAACCGAAAGTAGACAATCGGAAGTCTCGGAAAGCCGAGAGATTGCGTTTTTACAATGCATAATAGTATTGGGCGGTTTCAAACGCTTTGCCCATTCGGGGGTAGAAACGTTCCCTGACGCTTTGCCCGCTAAAGGGTTAATGGAGTAGGCCCTCACAGTGACAGTCACAAGCTGTTTGTTGACTTATTCATGATTGATTGGATTTTGCAGCTGAAGTTGTCCAGAAGATGAGATAGATACCATTCTCACACCAACCCTCCTTAGTCACCACTTAAGGCATGCATAGTAACTTAGTCTTACTACTAAGTTAAAAGGTCACTCACACTGTTACTGAAACTTACTATAATCTTTTAGATCATTTCTACCCCTTGGGGTCCCAGTAATAAACAGTTTGTTATTAAAATTGTACTGACTTAATTAGGCATGGATTACAATGATGATACTTATTCTTTCCTGTCATTGTTTTGTGTTCTTAACTTTTAGTTAAGTTAGTGGGAAACAAAATGATTGTTTCAATACCGTTACTAATATTACTATTGTCTAAGTTTGAATTAGCTGTGGGTAATTATGGTTGCATATGCTTGACAATATAGATAGAAATCTAACAAAGTTAAAAGAAGGGCTTTGCTTTTACAATAAATTGTTAAATTCATTTTTTGGAAATTAAATTAGTTTATAGTTTGCTAAAAACATAATTAAATTATATTTTTTACAATCAATTACTGTGACTGCCTTCTCTTTTTAGTTGTGTGTGTCAAGTTATGGATGCTAAATTCTAGTCTTAAAAGCAAGGAACTCTAGTGTGCACCGTGGGCACCCTTATTTTTTCAGTGTATCCCACTTATTTATGACAGCATTGCTTTTCGTTCACTGTTTGTGATAACCTTCTGTGAAGCACTTTGGTGGTAATCATAATGGATGATACCTGCCATATCATTTAATTGCTACTTTTGCATGAAGTATACTGGTATTGTCATTGTGGCAATTTACTTCCTTTTGCGTAAATTAATCAGACATAGGAGAGCATTATGAATATGGAGTAAAATTAGTACTCGTTCTTTTCGAATACCATTTATGACTGATTAAGCTGTTTCATTATCACTGCATAGTTTTGTCAGTAGTATGTTCTCCAGTGTGACTCTAGAATGATATTCCCTACACTTTGTGAAATCTCTTGTGCTGCATTTCTTTTTCAGCCTCCGGGCATCTTTTTTTCGTGTCCAAACCAAGGTCATAGCAGAAGTTATCAAAATTTATGTTCTTACTAGTGTAGCTTGTTTATTTTTAAATGAACACCCTAGCAACCATACACGAACATCCTAGCAACCATACATCATTGCGATCGGTGTAGCGAAGCCTAATTGCTCATGTCATCTATTTTTACATATAATGCAACGTTATCTAATTAGCATATAAAAATGGCCGCTAATTAGTAGTTATATTCATTAATTACCACGAGCATTCTTTATATTAGCTTTAAACCCTGGTAAGTTGTATCTTGTATTCTGCGGAATTGTGCAACGCACGATATGTGTTATATCCTGTTTAGATAGTATGCAATGTTACCTAATTAGCATATAAAATGGCCGCTAATTAGTAGTTATATTCATTAATTACCACGAGCATTCTTTATATTAGCTTTAAACCCTGGTAAGTTGTATCTTGTATTCTGCGGAATTGTGCAACGCACGATATGTGTTATATCCTGTTTAGATAGTATGCAATGTTACCTAATTAGCATATAAAAATGGCCGCTAATTAGTAGTTATATTCATTAATTACCACGAGCATTCTTTATATTAGCTTTAAACCCTGGCAAGTTGTATCTTGTATTCTGCGGAATTGTGCAACGCACGATGTGTGTTATATCCTGTTTAGATAGTATGCAATGTTACCTAATTAGCATATAAAAATGGCCACTAATTAGTAGTTATATTAATTAATTTCTGTGTTTACGATCACGACACTCAAAGTTGCATATCTTCGCTTCTAATTGACATACATGCAACATCTTGGTACCATTAGATTCGGTTTCTCAAGGCCTATCTTTCGGTGGTGGTCCCATTAGTAAATACTCAAATTTAAAATCTGATAGTTCATGCTAAAATAGATATCTTTATATAATGAGAGGAGGAGCGGCTGGCCGAGAGGCTAGAATGCCGGACTCTCATTCGGGAGGCCCGGGTTCGATCCCTCGGTAAGGTGTCAGATTTTTTTCTGTCGGGGGCAAAAAGAAAATCCTAACCTGCACAGTTCGCGGCGACTGCACTAGCCAGGCGGACTTTATTCCTCAGGCTCAAAGACCCCTCTGCCATACACCGCAAGGTACTATATTGGCAGTAAATGACAGTTTTTATATAATGAGAAATTATATTTTTCTAAAAAAAGATTTCTCCTTTATGCAAACATTTAAACATTTGTCATTAATTAAAGAGATTGGCTCACAAGGTAGTAGTTCGAATTGCACGTTTCCGGGAAGGTTAACCCGGTCAACAAATGCCCGCAGAAGTCGGATGTGTCGGCCTAACAGCGCAAGAACGCAGCTCTGCTGTAAACGGGCACAACGCAATCACATACGAAAAAAACTCCGGATGAACGCAGAAGAAGAAGAAGAAGAAGAATTGCACGTTTTAAAAAGTGAAACGCATGCCGACATTTTGGATTTCCAAAGGCAAAGTCAAAGAGGGATTTAATATGTCGGCAAAAATATGTCTTTCCCTGGATCATTTGTCGCCACAATGGTTTGGACTTTTCCTAACACATCAGGTACAGAACAACTGTCCACAACCAGCAGGCGGGCAATGTATCCTGTACTTATAGGATATCCTCCTTCGAACGCAGATAGATGGGATCTGAGATCATCAGCAGTCCTTGCCATGATAGTCAGTCAAATTCTAAATAAATTTATGTAAAATTAATATTTAATAATTACATGCATTCATATAATAATAAGAGATGATATCTTTATATAATGAGAAAGTACATATATTTTTATTAAAAGGATTTATTTATTTTTCCAATCGCAAAGAGAATTTAATCACGTCCGCAAAAATAATTATTAATTCATTAATTTTTTTCTACCAGACAGTCACCCATATATTTAAATGAAACTTTCCAAATTTATGTATCTTTGCATGCACAATTCGAAAATGCAACTAAAATTAACGAATATCTATAATTTGTACTAAAAAATTGTTTTATTGCGTGCCGACAATGTGGATTTACTAATCATAAAGAGGAATTTATCATGTCCGCAAAACTTTAGTAATTTTTTTCTACCAGACAGCACCCATATATTTAAATGAAACTTTCCAAATTTATGTATCTTTGCATGCACAATTCGAAAATGCAACTAAAATTAACGAATATCTATAATTTGTACTAAAAAATTTTTTATTGCGTGCCGACAATGTGGATTTACAATCATAAAGAGGAATTTATCATGTCCGCAAAACTTTAGTAATTTTTTTCTACCAGACAGCACCATATATTTAAATGAAACTTTACAAATTTATGTATCTTTGCATGCACAATTCGAAAATGCAACTAAAATTAACGAATATCTATAATTTGTACTAAAAAAATATTTTATTGCGTGCCGACAATGTAGATTTACAATCACAAAGAGGAATTTATCATGTCCGCAAAACGAATTTTTTTCTACCAGACAGCATCCATATATTTAAATGAAACTTTCCAAATTTATGTATCTTTGCATGCACAATTCGAAAATGCAACTAAAATTAACGAATATCTATAATTTGTACTAAAAATATTATTAATTATTTATGGTATGCCAAATAGTGAAATTATCTCAAAGACAATTTCAAATCTAACCACCGGCTATATGCACAATGATTAGACTGGCCATTTTACCGGAAGCGGAGATGGTAATTCGTTATTGTCACGAGTTATTTAAATATATCCAATGAGATATACAAAGGGTATGTTAATAGTCAATGATGTGTCGACACGACGAAACCCTTCTGCGCAAGCGCGGAAAAATGGCTTCCGGTTAAAGTATGCTCACAGTACTTACGGTTCTCGCTAATAATTATTAAAATTCTCCATTGTTTAATTTAAGCTGTGCGCAGTCAGATTATTCCTATCGCATTTACAGCTCTAATTCTAATTCAGTATGATAGTCATTTGCTGTATATCACTTGAAGTGAAGAAAGAGTTTTATTTCTGATCAGGTGTTCACATTCATAAATATGTTCAGCTAATTTATTATATATGCACCCATGCCAAGTTTATTCTTCACTTGTGCAGGATCCCGGGAAGGTTAACCCGGTCAACAAATGCCCACAGAAGTCGGATGTGTCGCCTAACGGCGTAAGAACACAGCTCTGCTGTAAACAGACACAACGCAATCACGTCCAGAAAAAAACTCCGGATGAACGCAGAAGAAGAAGTAGATTTGTGCAGGATTAGAGGCAGAATACCATAGCTTAATGTAGCAACATCCTGATTCATCTTTGGACATCCACACTTAACACTTAATACATATCCTGAAGCAGGAGCCTGCTGTGGAGCTGTGATGTGACAAGACCATCGCATGTTGTAGGCATGATTGCTTGGAGGAATATATGGCCAGTCTTTTTCTCAAAAGGACAAAAAATTCAAGTGTCAGACATTAGCATGACATAAGCATAGCTCATTATTAGCTTCACCACCTCACCCTGCACATCCATATTTACGATGATCAGATTAAAGGCAGCGGTCAATTCAAGGCTCAGTTAGCAATAGCAATGAGGCATTGAATGGCACTAGTATGGATTGTATCACACTGTGTAATGAATTTCTCTCAATACAGTTTTTTTGGGGGGATAGATTTAAATGAAATCCACATTAAAGTCATTATGTTAATTATACATGGAGATATTAATTTGTGTGTGAATGAATTGTCCTTGCAACGTTGGTAAAAGAGAGGTGGTGGGAAAAAAACATAAGGTTTCTGAATTGGAAAAGTATTTTAACATGCCCGTTTGTGTTGTAAATATAGCTGGAAGACTGCATAGATGAATGCATGCATGACAACACACTCTTAGGCACTGATATTTAAACATGACTGTAATAACTTATCAACTGTATCTATTTGCTGCAAAAAATATGTGTAATTATAAAATTTGATGTAGAAATAACCCATTCTATAATAATGGTAATAAATAATAACAAAATGCTCGTATAAAAGTTGGTTGCTACAGATTTCAGTTTTCTTTTATGCTATTATAACTTATACTGAAACCCATTGAGGTTATTGGGTCAAAGTATCATTTGGACTTTTTTTTATATCATGATTCAATAAAGGAATGAGTATAATTGGCTATAATATGCTCACTGTATCTTAAATCGTTTACTGTATCTAATTTTAAAATGTGGTAGTGAAATAAACTATCCTCGGGGAACTTCTTCATGTGATTTCCATAAATATAGGCATGCATATAAATTCCTGAACTCTAATATTCTTCATGAATGAGTCATAAATGATCATGTAGCAAGCATAGAAATGCCGGGCTACAATGAGTGATGTGGGTGGCGTTTCCTGTCAAGTGGCTAGGACTTACTTGTTTATAATGCTTAGGAACATGCCAGCTTGGATATTTTTTACAATGCCTGATTTTTACCTTATCGCCAGATATTATTATTATTATTATTATTTGGCAGCAGAAACAACTATTCCAAAAATAAAAGAAAGTGGGTCATAATAAATGGGTGACAGAAGAAATTTTACAACTAATGGAAACAAGAAGACAACAATAATAACCCTGCCAAATATGAAGAAGTTCATGAAAAAGTCAAAACATTATGTAAGGAGGCAAAAGAAACATGGCTTCAGAAAAATTGCGTATAAATTTAAAAACAACACAACAGTACAAATACCAATCTAATGCACACAAAAACTCAGGAGCTTACTAATCAAAGAACACGTACATCAGCAGGCTGCCTAAAGACAAAAGATGGAAAAATCATAATAGAAAAAGATGAGATTTTACATGTATGGTCAGATTGTGTGAAAAACCTTTATGATGATAACAGAGAAGAACAGTATGATTTTCAAAATAATAATGAAGGACCATCAATTTTGAAGATGGAGGTTCAGAATGCTCTTAACCATATGAAAACTGGCAAGACCCCCAGTTCAGACATCACAACAGAAATGATTAATGCTTTAGAAGAATATGTAATAGACCAAGTCACCAGACTGCTGAATACAATATATGGTACTGGAGATATACCTCATGAATTATGTAATTCTGTATTTATTGCAATCCCAAAGAATTCATGAGCCTTGGAATGTGATCAACATCGAACAATTAGTATAATGTCACATCGCAAAGATTTTGCTAAGAATTATCATATATACCACAATGTAATATACAAGTGGTTGTGTAATATACAAAGTGAAGCAGCTGGCCGAGTGGCTAGAATGCCGGGCTCTCCTTCGGGAGACCCGTCGAATCCTCGGTAAGATGTGGAGTTTTTTATGTCCAGGGCAAAAAGAAAACTCTAATCTGCACAGTTCACGGTAACTGCACTAGCCAGGCAGCCTTAATTCCTCAGACTCAAGACCCTCCTATCCTGCACCGCAAGGTACTATAGGCAGTAAATGACAGTTTTTTTTAATATACAAGTAAATGGGCATATTCTTAAACAAGTGAATCGGTAGTTATCTCGGAAGTCATAACATCTGAAGGGAGATGGCCTTTAAGAGATTAGAACAAGAATCGCCATGGCTAAGGTAGCCTTTTTTGCAAGATGTAAAACATACTGACCAATGAAAAGATGTCAATTGCAACGAGAAAAAGAGTTTTGAGGTGCTACATAGAACCTGTACTTTTGTATGGATGTGAAGCATGGACAATGAGCAGACAAGTTGAAAAACATCTGATGGCTGTGGAGATGTGGTTTCTGAGGAAAATGCAAAGAATACAATGGACAGACAGAAAAACCGATGAACATGTCCTTCAAGAAACAAACGAAAATCGTAAACTGTTTAGAGACAGTAGACGTAGGGAGTCAAATTTTTTGGCATATTATGAGAAGAAATGAATTGGAGAACTTGGTGACAACTGACAAGATCGAGGGGAAGAGACCAAGGGAAAGTAAATATGTGGATGGCTTGGCCACGTGGCGTGGTCCAGACAGGAACATAGAGCTGATCCACGACTCTGGTGATCGAGTGAGATAGCGAAACATGGCCGCCCATGCTTTTAGGCATGGCACATGATTGATGGATGGATTATTAGATAGTAAGCTAGTCGTTGTGTTTGGGCTGATATGCTTATCTGAAAGTGCCAGTGTTATAGGTATTTTAATAAAGATTCAATTTGGCAAGTTTCTAAGTCTTGGGGGGAAAATCTGGCCTTGACCTTCACTCTCCAGCACAGGTTTTTTTTTTTCTCCAGACTGACTAAGGTTTCCCATGTTTATCAGCTTATGTTTGGCTCATTCACATAGATAATTGCTGATGTGGTATTTAGAGATACTTGCAAGCCTTTAGTGGTTATTCTAAAAAAAAAAAAAAAAAAAAATTGGGAGTCCCTCTGTTTCACAATCCCATATTTAATTATATATGCAATCGTCTAGGTGGCCCACATATCTGATCACGCAACCCAATTTGGTGCATGTTACTCTTGAAAGAAATGTGCTTAGCACATTATCATCAGTTTGCCACAGTAACATGGAAACTAGGTCCTTTACCTGTTCCTATCTTTTACCTGGTCATCTGGTGACGAGATATAAGCACACTCCTGTCTGCTAATTGTTTGCTAAAAGTTTTATGTGATTTTGTGTGTGTGTGTGTGTGTGGGAATTCCGTGAAACAAATTAATTTTATTGTTTGGTCGTAAGCATAGAGAGAATATTTGACTGTGGACCTCTACTTTCACATGTTTTAGCAAGATCTTGAATGTAAGAAATATTTGAAGTGTTCATTTAATATCTCTTCTCTTTTATTTTTTAAAGATAATTTGAAGATGATTAGAAACACTTGTACTACTGACAGTTTACTTTGTAGGTGGTTTTACAAGTGACATCTCAGTTAAAATATGAGAAAATTTCATATTTATGTTTTCCATAATCTAGAACATATTTCATGCTTGACAGTGCAAGGTGTCTAAATATGATACTAGTTAACCATGCATTCTTTGCCACTATTTATGTTTTTGACAATGCAAGTTTCATTGGCTATTCGTCCTGTTTACTAATCGTGTCATGTGTGATTGTCCTTATGTTTAGTCAGAGCATACTAGAAAAATCTGACAACATACTACTTTTTTACAATATGGCGCATATGTGGCCCATGTGAAAGTAATAAGCTGGTGGCATTGTTATTGTTGCTGCTGGAACTGAAAGAGTTAATTCTGAAATCCAGTTCACAAACTTGTTCTTAGCATAATGGAGACCATGAGAATTTAGTCACATTAAAATGTTTGACTTAGAAGGTTGGAAGAATGTCTATTGTGCACATTAGTGGCATTTTCTAAAGTTCAGTTAAAATCAGGGGTAGAAAAATGCTGACGTTTTGTCATGACGCCTGAAAGATTCCACCTTGTGTCTGAATTTTTGTTAATTTTCTTAGCCTGTATTTGTAAAAATAAATATGCTGGCTCCCGAGAAAAGTTTTGGCTCCTGAATTGTGTGTAGAGTTCTCTACCTCTGGCTAAGATGACTTTATTATAGATTTGATATTTAAATGTTCTCACATTTCTTGTTTGTTTATTTAACATTATCAATTTCATTCTTTCTATTCTTTAGAACCTTTAGGTCTGCACCAAAACAGAATATGCGGGAATATAAGCTTGTTGTCTTGGGCAGCGGAGGTGTTGGCAAGAGTGCTTTGGTAATTAAAATAAGACATATATTGTTTCACAATTTCATGATTAAAATATCACCATGTTTATAATAAAGAAAAGCTATCAATACTAAGTAAAAAGGAAAGTATATTACACAAGAGGGAAAAAGCAAGCATATTGTTTATTATGGTCGTTTCATTGCTAATTAATTATATTATAGTAATCACTTTCCCATTGCTTAAGTTAAATATCAAAGTAATTTTCCTCTATGTTAAGATATCAAGGGGTTTCTGTTGCTGTTTAATACATACTTAGTGTTATTTTGTTTGGAAGCTGTGGTATATAATTCTGTCCTTAGTGCACTATAGATTTGATTGGATATTGTATATTACGTTTTTAATTGTTTTTTTTAAAGTAAATAATATGGAGGTTTCTTCTCCAAATGCTACTATTTATTGGTTATATCATGTTTTAACCCTTTACATGGCAGACGCTTGTCCGTTTTCTAGCCCTGAACGGGCAAGATTTTTTCAGGTTCGGTAAAATTTCGGGTCGCGTTAGTAAAAACATCACAAATAAGGTGTTAGTCAACCGATTTTAGTTAAATAAACAACACAATGAAGGGAAAAGCATGTAGAATATGTTACTCACGTGATTGTTGTCGGTAATCCATATATGAACACAAATATTTACGAAATACGGCATGTTGCTTGTGATTTTCCGTCATCTATACGGCAATTTACAAACACATTTTCAGAATCATAATCACTTTCTTTAAAGTCCGACTCAGACTGCTAAGGCAAAGTAACGCTTTGCACTGATATCTAGCTCCGATTAATAGTCAACTTCGTGCCCTTTAATGTCATTTAAAATGAACCTAGCGAAATCTCGGCTATCACTTGAAGAATCGCCGAAATCCATTTTGAAAAACAGCGTAAAAATCCCGAAAACTATCAAAAATTGTCCTTAAAAGTCCGTTCAAATTCATACTATCGCGTTTACAAATGGCGGCCACGTTGTCAAGCTGTCAGCGAAAGTAGACGTCGGAAGTGTCGGAAAGCCGAGAGATCGCGATTTTACAATGCATAATAGTATCGGCCGGAATCGGACGCTACGATCGTTTTATGGCATCGGCCGGAATCGGACGCTGTGACCTGTAAAGGGTTAATGTAAACGTTTTCCTTTATTTTTGAAAGTATATTTCTGACTAGCGTGCATGACTTGTGTCTGTTGTATAAAGGAATATTTGTTAAAAATTGATGTTGATCGCTAGATTGTAATCATATTTGTATCTTTTCAGACTGTTCAGTTTGTGCAAGGAATATTTGTTGAGAAGTATGATCCAACAATAGAAGACAGTTACAGAAAGGTTTGTATTATGTTAACATACATGTATTATGTTCATTATAGTATTCAGCCCGACTTCATGATAATATATCCATAGCAGTAAAGGCTGACTGATAGCCATCGTCTCTACAGAAATTACCCCCGTTATATAATATGAGTTTCTAAATATGATAAGGAGGTAATATAACACTAGCCTATTAGTGTCTTGACTATCTTAAGCTAGATAATGTTTTGAAAAAAAAAAACGAGGGACCTGTTTTATACACCTTAAGGTGCGGTGCATGGGACATACATTGCTAGCATAATCTATATATATAAAACAGAATGTATGTGGGGATGTATTTGCTGCATTCGCAAACGGTCCATCCGATTGAGATGAAATTTTCTACATGTCTTCTTTTCATTCCTGTGCAACCGACTGTCATAGTTTTTTAGTGTAAAATCGGCTACTTACTTACTAAAATTTAATATTTCATTTTTCATTATCATTTCTATATAGCAAGGGGATTTAACATAAGAAAAGTTATTTCAAGGGGCATAACTTTTAATAACATTGCTATATACTTTATAGTCATATTGTTGCATCGTTTTCAAAGATTTATAAACTCTTTTACAGGCATATGAGTTATAATAAATAATTATATAATCTTTAAGGCGTTTTCATAGTTTTCATACAAATAATGCATCTATTTAAATAGTGAAAATTTTCTAACTCATCTTTTTATTTTGCTTCAACGGCACATTAATTTTTTTTTAACATTCTCATATGTATGGCGCGTTACACCCACGTTGGGTATTTCTGATGACCGTTGTCAAAGAATTGCTTCAAAAGAGATGTTGAATGAAAGAATGTATGAGAGGAAATAGAGAAGGGCAGAATGTAGGACAGGCCTGTGAAAGATTTTCGTTCGTTAAAAAAAAAAAAAGTAATTTTTTGTGATAGAAAGTTAGTTGCATATCGTTTGCAGTCAACCCACCGCACACCATTTATTGGCTGTTCGTGATATCTTGGTAAGTTTACTTTAGATAGATCTCTTCCAATCATATTTTCTACTATCTATCTATCTATTCTATCTATATTTTTAATGGGAACGGGCCGTAGATAGATAGATAGATAGATCAGACAGACAGATAGTTGGGAATGGGAGCTTATATGACTACTTATATGAATTAAATGAGATGCTCCCCACCAGGGAATGGGTGAAGCCGGGTCAGACAGACAGACAGTCGGGAACGGGAGCTTAGATGACTACTTATATGAATTAGATGAGATGCTCCCCACCAGGAGCTGGGCGAAGCCGGGTCAGACAGATAGATAGATAGATATTAGATAGATAGATCCCCGCCAGGGCGTGGGCGAAGCCGGGCCGGGTCAGCTAGTATGTTTTATTAAAAAAAAGCGACACTTGAGGGATTTGTCTCAATATCGCACTGACAACTTTTACTTCTCAAGACATTCTCGGTGCTCATGTTAGGTTGGGTCAGTTTACAGGTAGCAATATAGTGAGCTTATCACATGAATGCGGGCAGGTAATAAAGTATGTTAGCTACTGTGCTACCATGGCTCCCATCTTAAGGTATGGCAGGTCTAAAATAGAAGACGTGTTCCTGTTAGCATTTGGATTTTTTTTTAAATTGGGTTTTCTCTAAATGTCTTTGGTTAAATCAATTTTTAAGGTGGTTATTTGTTTGGGTTGTTAATTATTACAAATAGAGTGAGTTTAATTATTACAAATAGAGTGGGTGTACACCTGATAAGAACGATGCTGTAACTGCTAGATATAGAATTTAAATTTACACTTTTACTTCTCTCTCATCTTTCACTCCGTCACTTCTCTCTCTTTCACTCAGCTCTATGTCACATTGAGTTATTGGTATATTTTCATTGTTAATTATTATAAATAAAGTGAATTTACACCTAATGAGAATGCTGTAACTGGTAGCTATAGAATTTACACTTACACTTCTCATCTGTCTGCTATTTGCCTGTCTCTCATTCTCTATGTCACACTCTTCCCATTCTCTGTGTCACACACTCTTTCCCTTTCTCCTCTGCCTCTTATTTATTTATGCCCTCACCCTAATTATTTGATTAGAGTGAAAGATAATTGGGAAAACATATGCAGCCAAGACGGCCGACAGAAAACTGTTACCATGTTTGGAGGGGAAAAAAATGTATTTTCTTTGTTCATACACATGATGGGAATTTTTTGTCTTCCATCGTCTAGCAAGTCGAAGTTGATGGTCAGCAATGCATGTTGGAGATTCTGGACACTGCAGGAACAGTAAGTATTATGTGTTGACCCTTTAGAATAAGCTTCCTGTAGGTCAGACTGTTGCAGAGAATTTCTTTGATTTAGGACACAGCTGAGAAATGAACAGAACTAATTCTACATGGTGTCTATAATTACGTGTAATGTACGTATTAAAGATGCTACCACACAAGTGATTATCACATTATGTCATACAGGTTAATCTTGTACAGTATTTGACATGACATTATCTTCATTAGATCTGTCTGACCATGTAATGACAGAGTTAAGTGACTTAGAGGTACTACGCCTGCCTCTAATTCAAGGACTCAAGATATCAATCATGGTGTGGATTTTTACAAAACAATGCACCCGAAGCTAATATATCCCTCTTCCTCCCTCTCTCCTCGGATAGTGGATTGGACATCTACCCTTTCAGATAGGATCAAGGTACCTGTAACAGTACCTGTGTACACGTTAAGCATATTAAAAAGCCCACATGGAAATCAACATAAATAAACAGCTGCCCAGGCTGCATTTCAAAGTACACAATTTTCCCTCAAAACTATTGATAGCATGTGTGGTTCTGATATATAAACATCTTGATCCTTGTCAGTGCTGTAGAGTTCATGCTGTATGTCTCAGTGCTGTAGAGTTCATGCTGTATGTCTCAGTGCTGTAGAGTTCATGCTGTATGTCTCAGTGCTGTAGAGTTCATGCTGTATGTCTCAGTGCTGTAGAGTTCATGCTATATGTCTCAGTGCTGTAGAGTTCATGCTGTATGTCTCAGTGCTGTAGAGTTCATGCTGTATGTCTCAGTGCTGTAGAGTTCATGCTGTATGTCTCAGTGCTGTAGAGTTCATGCTGTATGTCTCAGTGCTGTAGAGTTCATGCTATATGTCTCAGTGCTGTAGAGTTCATGCTGTATGTCTCAGTGTTGTAGAGTTCATGTTGTATGTCTCAGTGCTGTAGAGTTCATGCTGTATGTCTCAGTGCTGTAGAGTTCATGCTGTATGTCTCAGTGCTGTAGAGTTCATGCTGTATGTCTCAGTGCTGTAGAGTTCATGCTGTGTCTCAGTGCTGTAGAGTTCATGCTGTATGTCTCAGTGCTGTAGAGTTCATGCTATATGTCTCAGTGCTGTAGAGTTCATGCTGTATGTCTCAGTGCTGTAGAGTTCATGCTGTATGTCTCAGTGCTGTAGAGTTCATGCTGTATGTCTCAGTGCTGTAGAGTTCATGCTGTATGTCTCAGTGCTGTAGAGTTCATGCTGTATGTCTCAGTGCTGTAGAGTTCATGCTGTATGTCTCAGTGCTGTAGAGTTCATGCTGTATGTCTCAGTGCTGTAGAGTTCATGCTGTATGTCTCGGTGCTGTAGAGTTCATGCTGTATGTCTCAGTGCTGTAGAGTTCATGCTGTATGTCTCGGTGCTGTAGAGTTCATGCTGTATGTCTCAGTGCTGTAGAGTTCATGCTGTATGTCTCAGTGCTGTATGTCTCAGTGCTGTATGTCTCAGTGCTGTAGAGTTCATGCTGTATGTCTCAGTGCTGTAGAGTGTCCAGTGCTGTATGTCTCAGTGCTGTAGAGTTCATGCTGTATGTCTCAGTGCTGTAGAGTTCATGCTGTATGTCTCAGTGCTGTAGAGTTCATGCTGTATGTCTCAGTGCTGTAGAGTTCATGCTGTATGTCTCAGTGCTGTAGAGTTCATGCTGTATGTCTCAGTGCTGTAGAGTTCATGCTGATATGTCTCAGTGCTGTAGAGTTCATGCTGTATGTCTCAGTGCTGTAGAGTTCATGCTGTATGTCTCAGTGCTGTAGAGTTCATGCTGTATATCTCAGTGCTGTAGAGTTCATGCTGTATGTCTCAGTGTTGTAGAGTTCATGCTGTATGTCTCAGTGTTGTAGAGTTCATGCTGTATGTCTCAGTGCTGTAGAGTTCATGCTGTATGTCTCAGTGCTGTAGAGTTCATGCTGTATGTCTCAGTGCTGTAGAGTTCATGCTGTATGTCTCAGTGCTGTAGAGTTCATGCTGTATGTCTCAGTGCTGTAGAGTTCATGCTGTATGTCTCAGTGCTGTAGAGTTCATGCTGTATGTCTCAGTGCTGTAGAGTTCATGCTATATGTCTCAGTGCTGTAGAGTTCATGCTGTATGTCTCAGTGCTGTAGAGTTCATGCTGTATGTCTCAGTGCTGTAGAGTTCATGCTGTATGTCTCAGTGCTGTAGAGTTCATGCTGTATGTCTCAGTGCTGTAGAGTTCATGCTGTATGTCTCAGTGCTGTAGAGTTCATGCTGTATGTCTCGGTGCTGTAGAGTTCATGCTGTATGTCTCAGTGCTGTAGAGTTCATGCTGTATGTCTCAGTGCTGTATGTCTCAGTGCTGTATGTCTCAGTGCTGTATGTCTCAGTGCTGTATGTCTCAGTGCTGTATGTCTCAGTGCTGTAGAGTTCATGCTGTATGTCTCAGTGCTGTAGAGTTCATGCTGTATGTCTCAGTGCTGTAGAGTTCATGCTGTATGTCTCAGTGCTGTAGAGTTCATGCAGTATGTCTCAGTGCTGTAGAGTTCATGCTATATGTCTCAGTGCTGTAGAGTTCATGCTGTATGTCTCAGTGCTGTAGAGTTCATGCTGTATGTCTCAGTGCTGTAGAGTTCATGCTGTATGTCTCAGTGCTGTAGAGTTCATGCTGTATGTCTCAGTGCTGTAGAGTTCATGCTGTATGTCTCAGTGCTGTAGAGTTCATGCTGTATGTCTCAGTGCTGTAGAGTTCATGCTGTATGACTCGGTGCTGTAGAGTTCATGCTGTATGTCTCAGTGCTGTAGAGTTCATGCTGTATGTCTCAGTGCTGTATGTCTCAGTGCTGTATGTCTCAGTGCTGTATGTCTCAGTGCTGTAGAGTTCATGCTGTATGTCTCATTGCTGTAGAGTTCATGCTGTATGTCTCAGTGCTGTAGAGTTCATGCTGTATGTCTCGGTGCTGTAGAGTTCATGCTGTATGTCTCAGTGCTGTATGTCTCAGTGCTGTATGTCTCAGTGCTGTAGAGTTCATGCTGTATGTCTCATTGCTGTAGAGTTCATGCTGTATGTCTCAGTGCTGTAGAATGTGTGCACTGCATTGATAGATTACTTGTGTGATCTATGAGATGAGACTGCAGCAAGCACCAATGCAGTTATCTGAGTTTGCAATGAATGTGATGCTTTACAAAAGCACAATCTATATTATCACTTGTAGTTTACATCTACAATGAGGTCCTGTGAGAAAACTGCCCACTCCATGTTTAATGAGGCATATTGATGATCTCATTGAGTTCTCATAATTAGCATCTGTTTGATGTGATTCTGACTCTAGAAGCGATAGCTCTTCATGCTTAGAGACAAATTAATCTGATGAACGTGTCTCAAAGAAAATTTGTTCAAATAGCATGTTTTGTCATAAATCTGTCACTGTGTTGATGAATTATAATGTTTGAAATCACTTATTTTATCTTCAGCTAGTGCATTCACCTAACATGTTTTACTAGTAACTGATATCAGTCTGTTAAGATTTTCTGTTATTGCTTGATATGGATTTTTTAAATGTATTAAACTTACTATTATTCGGGGTTGATGTGATTTTATTAGTTTGGTATCATGGCATTCAGGAACATTGGTATCAGAAATTATTGGCAGTACATGAGATGGAAGACTAGACAGACATGATAACTGCCGCATGGCTTGGACTATGAGAAGAATAAGAGAATTTTATGTCCAGAGTATACCAACAAAGGCAATTGAAATGTTTATAATTGTATAGTGACCATTTTTAGTGTGCATATATACATATGTATATATGTTCTTTTTTTGTGTAATTGGTTTGTTTGCTTAGTTTAATTGTTTTATCTTTTAGGAACAATTTACAGCTATGAGGGATTTGTACATGAAAAATGGGCAAGGCTTTCTACTGGTGTATTCAATTACAGCACAATCTACATTCAATGATCTGCAGGATCTTAGAGAACAAATTCTAAGGGTTAAGGATACAGATGATGTAAGTTTATTTCAGTGTCCCAGCATGTAATTTTTGAAGGATGCAGTGTTTACTTCATTTAAATTATAGCGGTGAGATTGTCTTTTCAGTGTCTAGCGATTAACGGAATGTAGGAGCCTCATTGTGTTGACAAGTGATATTTCTGGTTTTTCTCTCATTTAAATTAAATTTATATTAAATTTGTAATTACCGCAACATTTGATAAGAGCTATTAAAATGTAAATAAATTTTTTATACTCTTATTACATCTTTAATCACTCTGGGCATTGAGCTTGAGTTTGTTGACAATGAAATAACTGAAAACCACGAAGGAAACATAACTAACATCAATGGGCCTAACCTGGTTATATCTCGATATAAACGGGTTAAAAGTCGAGAGGGTTGACATTGCACCAGGTTTTATCCCGCATAGCCTGGTCTCTCTCCACAAAGCATCTAACTGCCTGCTGAAAGTGTTGTACAGAGCACGGACTCCGGCGAAGGCTTCCAGGTATCTCTGAAAAAACTGCACCCGAGAACTGAATGATGGAGCCCAAACACGAACCATTGACCTTCTGAGCAAAGGTCAGATGCCATAATCACTTCGCCACAGAAACCCCCGCACATACTTATATACCGCCTCATGGATGTTAAATTCCTGGCTGGTCTTGCATGCCCTGCCGGTTTCTGAGCTTGGAGAAGGGAGGCAGAGCTCTGCAACAGCCCACATGGAGATGGTACTTTTGTATCTGGCTGGGAGGAAAGTCTCTACACCAACTTCACATTGATAGATGCAAGCCCTTTTCAAGATTCAGGCAATTTGAATCACCAGTTGATCAGACTTAATCTTCCAGATGGTTCACAAACAGCAACAACTACAAGTTTACAATAATAATGCAGGCCCGGTGCCATAGCATAGTATTTGGGGTGTTCTTGGTTACGTGGCTTCGCAACGATACTACATTTGTTGCTATCAGATGTGAATGATCACTGGGTTTCATACGGCATGGTTACATGGGCCATATGCGGTAGGATAATTTCACACATCCTGGATGACAATGTCATTTGACGCACCACTACTGTACTATTTCAGTGGCGCTTCGTTTATATCTCTAGAGATGCTTGATCTTATCTTTGTAGACATCCCTCCTTCTGTTTCTGATTGCTGTTGAGCCCTTCCATCTTGTACAGTCTATAACAGTTACCTACTTAGACCAAACTCAACGTAGCTTGAATAACATGACACTGGTATAGTTTTCCACATCCTCTTTTACTAATACTATACACTGTGCACTGTCAAAAGCACAATTCCCCGGGAAGGTTAACCTGGTCAACAAATGCCCGCAGAAGTCGGATGTGTCGGCCTAATGGCGCAAGAATGCAGCTCTGCTGTAAACATGCACAATGCAAATTACATCTGGAAAAAAAAAACTGCGGATGAACGCAGAAGAAGAAGAAGAATTGCACAATCATTTGTTCCACAAAAGATCCACGAATATACACAACAATACCTAAACATTGATTATTCTAAAAGAGTGGTGTAGTATTAGCCATGCTTTTTGAAACCAAAACCAGATCCGACGCTGACCGTGGTTCAAGCCCAACTGTCTGAAGGTGACGTTTTGTCCTCTCCCAAAATTCCGGAGCGCTTTTCACACTTTTGTGACCAACGCTGTGGTGGGTCACTTTGCATGGTCTCCTCATGTAGACAGCGCTTGTTACAAACACGTGCCATGTTCCAGGCCTGTATAAACTGGACCATGGCACCCAGTGTGCTAATTCTACATGTTTTTAATGGAGGATTTACTTTCAGTCATTAGATCCAGTACGTGAGTGGGAATATGTTGAGATGAAACAGTGGTGCAATTTTTTTTATTTACGTTATATACAGGTGCCTATGCTGTTGGTAGGCAACAAATGTGACCTTGAAGATGAACGAGTGGTAGGAAAAGATCAAGGCCAAAATCTGGCTAGACAGTTTCAATGTGCTTTTCTGGAGACATCAGCCAAAATGAAAATAAATGTATTAGAGGTATGGTCTGCTTGTTTCAGTTTATGTGGAAGAATACATTAATTATTTTATAGAATTAATTGTAAACTATTATTTTGTAAAAAAATATGATGATGATGTCTAGGTAGTTTATTTGCATACATTGTTGAGAATAACATGGATCCAGAATAAGAAAACCACTGGCATTGTACAGGATATGAACATTAAAGAAAACCAATGAATGAACAGAATCATGTCTCAGAGGCTGAAATATTTTGGCCATATTAAATGCCACAGTGGCAGGGAAAGATCAGTAATGGAAGGCAATAGTTTATGATTGAAGGGGCAGGAGTTGAGCAGCAAGTAGGTTAATGCAGGAGATCACATACACCTTGGACATGGCAATGTGTACGGCAAGGGAACTGATAAGATTGACCTTTCTGGCAGGTCATTATCAGAACAATGTTCTGTAAAGGACCTCCTATATGAACATAACATTCTGAGGTGCCCTCAGTTGAATTTCATTTCTAGAATGTTCTATCTCAGATTATCAGTCAAGTGCTCAGAACATGGACATACACCCATTTTTAAACAGTTGACTCACAGATGCTGACCCTCTAAAATAGCTGAAGCAGAAATTAAGTCCCATCATGAAACAAGTTATGTTCAGAATAATGGAGGTAACACAGGAAAAGTAGTAACACTGGAGGTATAACAATAATTTGGACCACACAAAGAATGGAATAAGCATTCAGAGAAAGCTAACAGTAGGACCTAGTAGATACAAGTGAGTATGAAAGAAATCATCATCATCAAGTGCCATGCCAATAGGCATGGGCAGTCATGGTTTGCCATTTCACACGGTCACCAGAGTCTCGAATCAGGTCTGTGTTTTTGTCCTGGCCATGCCATGCTGCCAAACCATCAAGGTATTTATCCCTTTGTCTTCCTCTTACTTTCTTCCCATCAAACTTGCCAGTTGTCACTAACTTTTCAAGTCCATTTCTCCTCATAACATGTCCAAAAATTCTTGACTGCGTCTCCAGTCATTTTTATTTTGTCTCTTGAAGGACTCTCATTTGATTTTCTGTCCGTCCATGGTATTATTTGCATTTTTCTGAAAAACCACATTTCCACCACCATTAGGTTTTTCTCAGCTTGTCTGTTATTTGTCCATGTTTCACACGCATACAACAATATGGGTTCAACATAGCACTTCAACACTCTTTTTCTCACTGCAATTGACAACTTTTTTGTTGGTATGTATGTTTTCACTTTTGCAGAAGGCCACCTTTGGCATGGCAATTCTTGATCTAATCTCTGCAAGGCATCTTCCATTAGATGTTACGACTGTTCTGAGATAGTTATACCAATTCACCTGTTTAAGAATACTTCCATTCACTTGGATGGTACAGTGTTGTATTTCTTTTTGAAGATGACCATGATTTCTGTTTTCTTACAATTCAATTCCAAGCCCAGCGTTTGCCTGTATATAATAACCTCATCCACCAAATGTTGTAAATCCTGCTCATTGTCAGCAATCCATACTTGTATCGTCCACATATCTTATATTATTGTTTTGTCTTTGCTGGAATACTGACATGGTTAATTAAACACTGTGCATTTTGGTAAACATTGTTAATTTTATTTAGTGTGCTAAATGCATGCTTGCCAGATAACATATAAATATATGATGCACACTGAACAGATTGCCCACAGTAAGCTTTGGTATGCATGAATGTTCATTTTTAAAGTTTCATATTTGCCTGTAAAAAAAAAATTAAATGCCATAAATTATGACAGGTATATAAGATTTGTGCCTGTAGAAGCGAAAAATACAATGTTATTTATATTTCTTCAGATCTTCTATGATTTAGTACGCCAGATAAACAAGAAGAACCCAGGTCCTGGAAGAGAGAAAAAGAAAAAGAGTGGATGTGCTTTACTTTAAGATCTGGTATGTTTATTGTTAATGTTGAATATCCATGCTACAAGTTTAATGCTATTAAAATATATAGCAATGGATGAATCACTGAAAAACGAGAAGTAGATTGTGAGCTTTACTAGAGCACGACTACAAGAAACAAAATGGACGTTGCAGCCAAAGCCTTCGTCAGCACAGAACATACAAACAAAAATAGACTAACAAATACACGAACGACACTACATGAACGGCTATCCGTGGATGGAATGAAAATTCTTGTTAAAATATATAGGATAGCTGATTAAATTGCACTCGTTTTTCACTATGGGAGAGAAAGACTGGCTACATATTCCACTGTTCACTGTTTTTCAGACCTAATAAATTCTAGATTTATATGGCCAGGACAGTAAACTCATTATTGGTATGACGAGGATAGTATGAACTATAAATTTATATAGTAAGAATGTGAGCTCCATTTTATTACGACAGTGAACTACAGGTATAAGCAAGTGCAGTCCTGCAACCATTGTGATTCTCATGTCTGTCGTGACTTTTGTTTCAGAATACAGGAAACATGGCGCTGCAGAGATAGGTAGAGTGAGTTCAGTGACATAGGACATCTCCATCCCTATCCTCAAAACCAACACCATGGTGGTCAGCAGAGACGAGCATCACTGCTCTGTGCACAACACCAGGCATTCTTCCATCATGTTGGGCTGCCAGTTGCTGTGTGTTACATCTTCTACACAGGATGAATTGCCATTTTCATAATTTGATGTATATTAATATATGATTAAACTGTCCATGAAATGTGTATATTATACAACAATAGATTTCTTGCATGACTAAGGTGAAATATATATATATATTGTGCATATGGTCTAGCTGAAAATGGGAGGGGGTGGGGGAACTAAACAGTAAAATGATTTCATACAGACATGCATATTTTTGTTGCAAACCATGACTTGAATCTGTATTGTCTTTGAGGTGTTAAAATAATGTGTCACTTGAAAACATACAGTTGAAAACTTTGAGATATTCCTAATCAAATTTCAATACAGTGGATTACCATGTTTTTGTTTTTGCATTATGTTTGACTTGCGGAATCTGAAAGTAGATCTCTGAGGTTTATAAGCCCAATATTTAAATGAATAACTACTCACAGCTCATAAAGTTCTTTGTTTTAGCATCAGTTGTAGTATTGGTCTAATGTTCAAATATGGGACCAAAATGTGGCAGTGGTTCATTCATATCAAACTTTTTAAAATATAGTTACATGTAAATCTTATTCAGGTACAAATAGTGAAGGAAGTAAAGCTCTGCAAGATGTTTCCTTTCAGAAAGTCCTCCAGATTGTTTCCTTCCCATTGTGCAATCTGGGATGGTATAGACTGTTGAATTGACTGTTGTATGTAGCATTAATGTCAATTTTAAGTATCATTGCTGTGGTTACATTGCAAAAATTATATTTTTGAATTCTTCGAGCTTTGTATAAAGCCATCCTTACATTTTAATTTTAAATACACAGCTTTTGTCCCTGGTGACTTCATTATTCGTATAGCTGTTAGTTACCTAGTCACTTTTTTGTCATTTGTTCCTTTTGTGATTATTTGTATGGTTTAAGTGTACACTTTGTAAATTTTATTATTAGCTCACGTTGCTGTCATACTAACTTCCAACTCTAAAAAGTGAGATTTTGTATGCTGGTGTTGTTGACTTTTGATTAATTGCATTAAAATTGACAGTGTATGTGAACTCACTAATTCATACCTAAAGATTTTTTCAAAGCAGTGTCTGCATCTCATCAGAAAATTTACTATAATTCTTTTTTGTATGCGTGTTTCTGGTCATTATTTGACCCTACTTAGATTGTGAAATGCTGCATCTATTCTTCCTTCTAAAGCTAACAGGTAACAGTAAATGAACATTTGCCTGGGTAAACGGAATATTATTTTTATGTACATTGCCGGAGGAAAAGGTAAAATTCTATGTCTAATGTGCAATATGTGTATTTGATTTCTTCAAAAAACTGTCCTATCTGCTTTTGTTTTACACCAGAACAAAGGTAAATTATATATATATATAAATTGAGGGTAAGTCACAAAATGATGAAATAGTTGGTGGTGGTTTATAAAGGTGTGATTATCTGGCATATTCATCCAGCTTGATGTCAATGTGTGGCAGATAATTGCCACATGTCCATACAGTTTCATGTATACAAGCCATGGAAAATGTCAGCCACACTTTTAAACAACTGCACCACCGGACAACAGCATGGGAGGAGGGTGTGGCTGACAATTTAATGCCAAGGATAGTCGTAAAGAAATCCTGCCTGACTATGGCATCAAGTGGTTGCCGCAAAATGCAGTACACAATTTGTCAGCAAACCATTTTCTGACGATGAAGAAATTGTGTGAGATGTAAACGTGACCAAGGCAGCAACCCAAAGACTTTTATTGTGCGGGTATTGGGAGGACTGATACAACAATTGAGATCAATGTTCACAGAGTTTATGTTATATATATATATATATATAATGCACTTCATGGCACTGAATTGTAGTTGTCCGAATGCATATCTTATTACATTGCAGTGGTAGATTTAAGATATTCACTTTGTAGAGAATTATTTAGCAGTAATAAAGTGTGAAGTGAGTATGTAAAATTTACCATCATAGTCACCACTCACGTTATGTTGGATACTTCATTGATGTGTAAACATGAAGTCTCTTTTGTGCAATCTTGCATATTGCTGATATTAAAAGGAGTATATATTGATTTTTGTATTTTAAAACTGCTAGATATCTTCCATCATAAATAACATATTTGCACTGTCTGCAGCTGTTATTGTTTCTGTTTCATACAATATATGAAGCTACATAATCACAGCCTAGCCATTTTATTTTATCATTTTCCTGTACAGCATGTGAACAAGACAGTATTTTCTTCTCTTTATGTCCCATCTAACTGTTACTTTAACTCATTCAATCCTAAAATAGCTATAAGGCACAAAAGGGTTAAAGGGACAATACAGATAATCTGATGTAACAAATGGATGGGACAGGAGTTGAAAATATATTGATATAAAAAGACAATATAACCTGGTCTCTCCTGGTCAAACCTCGCTTCAAGAAGTGGAATCTTACAGCTACTTAGGTAGCATTGTAGACACAGATGAATAAACACACTGAGATATTAAAATAAGAATACAAAAGGCGAGATGAGCACTCATAGCATTAGGAAACTGGTAGTCGGAAGAAATTAAAACTAGTCCCAAACTTAGAATATTTGGCTCTGACATCAAATCAGTATTGCTGAATGGATTAGAAACATGGCAGATGACTGAAACAGTTGCTTATAAACTACAAACATTAATTAACTGGTGCCTGTCCAGGATGAAAGGATTACAATTCTATGACAGAATCACTAATGCAGAGCTTAGGAGCTGAACTAGGCAGATTCCATCAGTTCCAAGAAGTGAAGGAAAGAAGCTGGCGCTGGATAGGACATACTTTGAGAAAACCTGGTAATAGTATAAGCAGAACAGTCCTTTCTGTGGGACCCACACGGCAGAAGAGGGAGGCCTACCAACACACGAAGAAGAGAATTAGGGAATTAATATGGAGGGAGCTGCAGAAGATAGGAAATGATAATATATTACACCTTGGTGCGAGTTAGTTGAAGACCTATGCTTCAAAGTGAAATAAAGGGCAGAAGAATGTCAAGACTGCACTAGCCTATGCTTTAACAGTGAACACAGGCTATTCTGTTTTCAGTGTGAATGACTCTTAGTAGTCACCAGTGGCTGGTTTTGATAGTCTTGTGGCTTCTATAGGTCAATGCTTATTAATCTGAACGGGCTGCTGTCACAGTGACATTTCCTCCGTGCTTCTGGTGCAGTGGTGTTACCGAGTCAGGACCCTCTTGTCTTGGCTGTTTGCTGATCTGATTTCTGGATGCACATGTACATGACTGCCTCTGGATCACCCGTAGCCCTGGAGACAGTGTCACTAGGTTTAGTGTTGCAAAATGATGGCTGAAGTTTTGATGTGTTTTTACTTTGCATAGTGGTTTTTGGGTGTGTGACCTATTTAACCAGGCTGCCCGTTTGCAACGCTTTGCTTGCTGGCTGAATATGCTCATAGTGTTTTTTGATATCTGCAAGTTTTGATTAGAGATGAAACCCAATAATAATCCATTGTCAGCCTGCATATACACATTTTCAAACCTATCTTGTGTGAGTCAGCGACACCAATATTTCCACTGCCTAGGTATATACACACATGTATGTGTATTTGGCAAACAGGTGTCTCATCTGCCTTTGTGCAGCATGATCCTTTACTTACACATGATAAGCAGGGTTCATCTGGAAGGCTAGGGAACAAATCTCTCTCGGAGATTTCAACACACGATCACTGGGTCAACAGACAAGTGTGCTTAGCAATTGTGCTGAGGACAACTCTTGTTTATATTATTATAGTAATGTATGTTGCAATTGGTATGGCTGGAGCGGTGATCTTCTAATTACTTCACAGGTTAAATCACCTGTTTCATTATTCCTTCTTCATTTTGCTTGTTTGTTGTTGCTTGTTCACCTCCTGATATTTGATGTAAGTTTGCACTATTACTGTCATTTTGTTTCTGTAATGGTGTTCCTGTTTTTCTAAATTCATGGCCAGGCACATGTGATTTGGGCTTTCAGTGTAGATACCACCTTATCAAGGAAAACAGTGAGCACACGCATGTTCTACAGTTACACATAGGTTGTTGTTTGAACTCTGTTGATTTGAGTTGTTGACTCTTACACGACTTGAAGACTTGGGTGCTGATTCTCTACCATCATCCTGGGAAATTGCTGTGACTGGTAGTCTCACAGCATGCAAAGTAAATGGGGACTAGTAGTGACCAGAATCTATCACAGTAGGAGAACATGAGATAGCAGCAGATAGGATGGGTTGGACGAGCTGGTCAAGGACCTGTGCTCTAGTGAGGGATAAAGGGCAGAAGAGAGATGTATGCAACACATTCTGTTCAACATGTGAGCTGTCTATAAAGTGAATGCAAGACTTGGATGCTGTGTCTACCATCATCGTGGGGAATAAAGGGCAGAAGAGAGATGTATGCAAGACATTCTGTTCAACACGTTTGTGAGCTCTCTATGAGGTGAATGCAAGACTTGGATGCTGTGTCTACCATCATCGTGTGGAATAAAGGGCAGAAGAGAGATGTATGCAACACATTCTGTTCAACACGTTTGTGAGCTCTCTATGAGATGAATGCAAGACTTGGATGCTGTGTCTACCATCATCGTGGGAAATAAAGGGCAGAAGAGAGATGTATGCAACACATTCTGTTCAACACGTTTGTGAGCTCTCTATGAGATGAATGCAAGACTTGGATGCTGTGTCTACCATCATCGTGGGGAATAAAGGGCAGAAGAGAGATGTATGCAACACATTCTGTTCAACACGTTTGTGAGCTCTCTATGAGATGAATGCAAGACTTGGATGCTGTGTCTACCATCACCGTGAGGAATTTACTCTTGCAGTCTCGCTGCATGCAAAGTTTGTAGCTTCATCTCAACAGAGACTATGGTCCTCCCTTCATTAGCTAGACTAGTTTTCTGTTTCCCAGGAGGCCTTATGGGAAAGTGAAGAAAGGTATCATTTCTGGCCGTAACACACCAAAGCTTCTATAGTCCTGCACATAGAGAAGGTCCAACGTGTTTGTATACATTGTTGGTGCTGTTGCTTGTAAATATGCAGCCACATTGTGCTACAAATTTCAAGTGCTAATAACTGGTAGGATTAACAAGATCTGCAGAACAATTTTCACACACAGCATATGGATTTTGAGGTCAGGGAGTGATAGTAATAGACTTGAGTCCCATTTATCCATTTCTGAAGTCTTGTCAACTTGAAAGTCTGACTGGGGAAATAGTCAAGAATTCTATTGCAGTCTTTGTGAGAGCCATTGCTGGCTTTGAGAGAGAGTGAACAAAAACAACATAGACCATGCATAAAGTGTTTGCAGACCACCATGATGCACACTTACTTAGTGAGAGAGTTAATGAGCAGTAAACCCTGACAACTTACCACAGGTGTCTTTATTTAGGACATCTGGTATTCCATTATATACTATCAGCTTTAAAACTTGAAAGCGTCTTTGTGAATAATTTGTCTAGATCAAGTAGTTTGTCATCACAAAGTGAGTAGCATTGCTTTGTTTGGCAGTGTACATCAGTTTCATACGGATCTTTGGAGGTTTGCATTGACTGTCCCCAATTCTACTTACAAGGCAGCAGGTTTGTGTCTCACTTCATATGGTCTCTATCCTCTGATCTGTCCGGCATGGAAGACCCTACCAATTTTAATGCTGCTGTCACTATAGCTCTTGAGGTCATTGGAACACACACGCTTCTTAACCACTTCAAGGTGGACACAACAGAGGGGGATTAAATAGTACAATTTACAAGCTACACTTGATATCTCATTAGGTTGGGGACCAAAGCATAGTTTTTATTTAGCTTGCTTTTATTTAGCTTGCAAATGCATTGGGGATCCCAAAAACATAAATAACATTTGTGAATGTCTCCAACACCCAAATAATCAGAATCCAAAAAAACAAAAACAATGTATGCTAAACAAAGTAACACCTTCACACAAATGTTCTTTCTGGCATAAGTGAACATGAGCGGGCGCATTGGTGTAATGGGTAGGATGTTACACTGATAATTGCATGGGTGTGGTTAGACAAGGGTTCATTATGCGTTCTCGTTCGCTGTGGGTGGGAAAAACTGGCCACTTATTCCTCCATCTTAAGACCTATAAAATCTTTAAAAATCCTAACACTTCACATACTCACATAAGTAAACATGAATATTTACACCATGTGTAGAGATTGTGAGTTTGGCTGGAATATTGCTCGAGTCTGCAAGAGGAAATTGCTGAGACTCCATGAACTTGAGAAAATATATTTGAGTTGGTAATGGTGTCTTGGGCTGAGATCTGCTAACTGGAACTGAAGTTGAAGGGTTTGAGCAAAGTGTGAATGATGTTGGTATTTGTTTCTTGAAGGAGCATAGATTGTAGAGATTATGTGATATGCTATACTTTGGGAGCTTTTATCAAATCTGGGATTAGCCCTTTCCTAGTATGCAACCATCTTCTCTGCCACAGTGATTCTTTATTCAAGTTGTTAAGTTTTCATCTCCTTAGGCTGTGTTAGTTATCTTCAAGCTGAAACACTTTTATGGTAGAGTCAGCTCCTGGTGCCAGATCAATCTTCATCTCATAGGGGCTGATGAGCATTTCAGTAATAATTTCACCACCTACTTGCCAAGTCTAACTGGCAAGCTTAGTCTCCAGCCCTTAAACTGAATTCATTCCTCTCCAGCTCTTCATGGTCCCTCATAAAGGAGGAAATGAAAGTGTGGTTTTTCATATTCCTATCGAGTTTGATTCTTTTACTGTGGCCCAGGCATCTGATATCCTTGAATGTCATCTAGAACTATTAAACCTCACAGTTTGCAGTTGGCAGTTTGTCAAAAGCTGAGAGGATCCAACGGGTTCAAATCTCTCAGTTGTCAGGAACAGATCTGTGGTTATAAGCACTTTATTTTGGATGTAGTTACCTGTTACCAATACTTATGTTCCTGGTCATTCTAGTTCCATGTTTAGAGATACATACTGTTTATAGTATTCTAGGGTCTTAACAGTGTGGCACAACCACCACCAATCTGCCTATTGCTCTGTTCTGATGCACACTCATGCTAAATATCATACTTCGGATAATGGTTAGTAATATTCTAATTTTTATCTGGCCTCTCTTGAAAACAGACAGATTATCAAGTTCTGATGATCACAATCACATTGACCACTCTCCCTTGCAGTAGGACAGCAAATAGCAGTGTGCACATAAATTCTGATCATTCTAATCACCCTCTCATTCACATAACACATGCGCTTGTTTACATCACACACCTGACACAAAACACGTCTGTCAGTGATAGCTCAGGTAATGTTTGCTCATCTAGAGTTCTCAGGATTTGGCTATATGATCCATTCACCACATAGACACACAAGTCAATCTCTTGTACCTTACAACAGAGCTCTGATATATGGTGCTATCACCATCGAAGGCAATTTATAGCCTGGAAACATGTCTGACTTGAGATAGTAGCCATCACGAGCTGAATAACTTCTATCCAAAGAGTGGAGAGCATTGGTGTGTCAGCGAGCTGGTGACAGAAGGCAGTGAAAGGGCAGGGTATTGACAAAAGCATGAAACCTAAATGAAATTGAAGAAGAGCGAAAAGCAAAGTATTGTGTTGGTTGTCAAATGCCAGACATGGAAGAAGCAAACATGAGAATAAGAGAGACACAGAAAATGTATAGCAATAAAAATGAGGCACTTTAAAAACAAAAAAAACTTCATAAAAATTGATTGTATGATGTGTGTGACGTGGTTGGTAGTGAAGATGTATTTTATTGTTGAAACTGTTATATGTATATATATATATATGAATGTACTTACTCGTATGGTTCACTGTGAATGAGTGCAAATCAGATTTTTTTCCTTCTATGTGAAGTGAATTATTGACACTACTATTTTATTCATACCTGTGACAATCAGTCAGCTCCTGTTTCATAGCTGTTGGTTTAGGTGTGATTAAAAAACACCAGGACACTTATATTGGGGCATCTAACAGTGCAGAGAATAGAGAAACATGTTTCATTTATCAGTGAGAAGGGGTTCTGCTGTCTAGTATATAGTAAGTGTAGAGAGTAGAGAAACATGTTTCATTTAGCAGTGAGAAGGGGTTCTGCTGTCTAGTATCTAGTAAGAACCCTTTTACACACTAGCCATATGGTGACCTTATCAGCCACAATCGTCACCGCCATGGGTCATAGTTATTAAGTCTTTTTGAAGCACAATGTACCAAACTATCGTCTGTCAAGACGGAAAGGTGCCAATGAATGAATATGGTGCTAGTCCCATCATGTTATAGACCAGGCAGGGGTAATATGGTTGTTATCATATGGCCGCCTTTACTTCCCAAGGCATTTCCTGGTATCCATTTTAGGCTGGAGTGACTCAGGACACCAGATCCATTTTTTAAATCTGCCTTGATGTGGCTTTGAACCCATGACTACCAGGCCGGCAGTCGTCTCATCACTAAACTCATGGCTCCCAGCTTGTATATGTACAGCTGTCTATTTCCCTGTTGTCTAGTGTGTCCTCATATGTCCACTTCTGTCTTGTTCCACGAGCACCATCCAGTCAGTGTATGTTTTATTCATCTGTTACATAGATGACCACAAGTTTGTCATCATTATTAACTTCCTAGTGTTGTGCACAGCGGTGGAACTTTCAGCACAGATTTACAGTATGTTTTGTCTACTTGTCTCCGGTCAACATGACATTGAACTGAGGGTTGTGTACAGGCTTGGGTCAAATGATCACATCCATTGGGTGAAGTTTTGATTTTCTATGTTTAAATTTTCTTTAAGCTAACATTTCACCAAAGTTAAGTAAAAGCCTGATTACTAATTGTGTCTGCTTTTTTTTATATATATATATTTGTAGATGGTGTCTTTAATTTACGTTAGTGCAATTTGTTTTTATAAATCTATATTTTTGTTGTTGGCAGTTTAGTTATTGGCATGATCATTGTTTTAAAACATAATGTTAAATTTCCTCTTCTTTGTTTCTCTTTAGAGGGGAGAACACCACACTTAGTTATGCATTTGTATAAATTTACTTCCTCTAGACAGATTCCCATCCAAGATGACAAGCTCCATGAATAGGTTTACTTTACCCTAACAGTTTTGCCAGGCCTGACAGCCTATTTATTGCGATTTCCAATTGTGCTCAGGATCTCCTGTTTTCTCTTGCACAGAATATAAATAAAATTGTCGACAATTCACTTTCATTTTGGGTAAGAATTAAGACTGACATGTGTCATAAAACTGTAGTTAAAGAGTAGTAATAGCGTAATAACTCGGTGTTAGTTTAGGGTGGTTCGGTGGTAAAGTATTTTAATGTCAGTGCTGAAGTTTAGCATTCCTCTTCTGCATTCATGTATTTTTTTTTTATGTCGCATAAATTTGCATTGTGCATGTTTAGACCAAAGCTGTGATATTTGTGCCTTACGGCTGACTTGTTTAACTTCCCAGCACTTGTTGACCGCATTAATCTTCCTGGTTGGTTTTGTAGGGCATTCCATGTGTGATTATGTCATCCGCATCCATTCCAGCCACCAGAGATGCACCTTGTCAAGCCATTTAGAAAAGCTGCATGGCTGTTGTTTGACTCTCATAGAAAGGCTGATGAGGCTTTTTTTTAAAAAGAAATGCTGATGCAAAAGAGGGCATTCCCCACCATCTATGGAGGCTTCCATTACTGCAAAGCCAACACATGATGCTCTGTTCTGGTCTTGCCGTAAGAAGTGTCATGTCCTGCAACTGGTTGCTTAGCAACACTTCTATATCTGTTGTTTGATCTGTCTTCATTAGTGATATTTGAATCATATTTGGTCAATTAGTTGAAGAATAATATGACTTCTTGACTTATGCTGTGTGACGTTGGTTATCACGACTGTTTCGTGTACAGCCAATAATTTCTGATAGCAAAGTTCATTGTCTCAATATGCTCCAGATTTCCCCTTCTCATGATGTGAATTGTCTTCTTTTATGCAAGTAACCAGTTCTCATTGTGAGTTGAACTTCTTTCAGTATATCTTTATGCATTTTATGTGTTCACGGTCTTCTGTAAAACATCCTCTACAGCTTCCACATAATTCCTCACTAATTGTCCATGATTCACTTCCACACACCAGGGACAGTTTGATATAGCTGTTAAGAACTAGGAGACTTTAGGGAGTCTCCGTGGCGAAGTGGTCAAGCCGTCTGCTTTGGGCTCCGAAGGTTGTGGGTTCGAATCTCGGCCATGTTCTTTGGATCACGAGTGCATTTATTTCGGAGACCCCTGTGGGTTGTCGCTAGAGCTACAGAGTTCGTGCTTTGTGCGACGCTTTCCGCACTGCGGAAAGAGACTGAGCCATATGGGATAACAACCCGGTGCAATGAAGTCGACCCTGTTGACTTTTAAGCGACTCTTTTTTTTTCTTGTTAAGAACAAATGCACCAAGAGCTATATTGCAATAGTGATCATGTGCCAGTAATTTGGAAAGCAAAGAATAAAACAAGAAATTAAATAGGATTCCAAGAAATAACAAGCCATATTTGATAATACTTGAGTAAAATTAGAAAATGAGTCAGAAATTCACCATTACTGTACAAAAATAGATAGTGCTATAAAAAAAAGAACAATATAGATGAACAATGCTATAGGAGTACATACAACATTCATCAGAAGAAACAATATGAGAAATAAAGAAGACTGAAGAAGAAATGGATGACAGAGGAAATTCTACAACTGATAGAACCAGAATCAACTTGTGACAAATATCTAGTTTTGATTTGACATTTACTATACTATATTTCCTCCCAAATATGCAGAGGCAAACAATCGTTATTACTCAAGTGCATGTATAAAATAGTATAGTTGAATCTTTCCAAAACAAGCAATATCGAATAACATAAGCATATCACAGTTTTAATAGCAAAAGTTTTAGTCAGTCCATGGGACATTGATAAGCATCAACATAATAATTGGTAGTCATACATGCAAATAAAGAATGCGCTAATCTGAGGAAAAATTAAATAACGTGTCCATACAACATTTGTAAGTTACAGTTGTATAGTGGCTAGCCACTCATTTGTCGGCCTGATGGTCATGGAATAGATTCACATCGCTGCAAAATCTAATGATCACAATTGACTTGAGCTCCCAGGCTGACCCAACTTAAAACGGGTACCAGGAGACATCATGGGACGTAGAGGTGGTCAGTGAAATACTGACCATAGCACCCACTGGGTACCAGTTGGTCTGTAAAAATATGAGTCTAGCACCAATTTGCCCAGTGAGTCCTGTACAAGGACACTTTATTTCATCTCATCTCAGCACTTACATGCACCACTTATGTTTCCACTGGTACTAAGAAACTGTGATACTGTTCCCTGTATAACTGACTGTGGCATTGATTGCCACTTTCGATTATTGTGGGATCAATCACCACGTCAGATTATTGTGGGATCAATCACCACTTCAGATTATTGTGGGATGAATCACCACTGTAGATTCATCATCATCATCATCAAGTGCCATGCCTGCTGGCATAGGCGTTCATGACTTTCCACAGATCTCGGTCTTTGGTTTTTCTGGATCAACTCTGCTGATGATATTCCTTCATGTCACCGTCTTAATCCATCCAGCATCATTTCTCTTGGTCTACCTCTCCCTCTCTTCCCCTCTATCTTTCTAGTTATCATGATGTTCTCAAATGCCTCCCTTCTCTTCACATGACCAAAGAAAGCTGTTTGTCTCTTTCTTATTGTTGTATATAGTGTTCTAGTTTCATTAGCCTCTTTCAGGCAGTCGTTGTTAGTTACACGAAGGAATTCACAACATTCATCTTAGGAACCACATCTCTGTTGCTTCCAAGTTCTTCCTAATTTGTTCATTTACATTTCAAGATTCATTGCCATACAGCAATACAGGTTCTATATAGCATTTTAGCATTCTCTTTGTTACATTCAATGATAGTGATTTATTGCATAGAATACTCTTCATTTTCCAAAATGCAGCCTTGGCTTGCCCTATTCTGCTTTTAATCTTTGTTGTACATCTTCCATCTGATGTTATAAGTGCCCTAGGTATTTAAAACTATCCACCTGGTTAAGAATTTTCCCTTCTATTTCTATTTCACATTTTGGTGTCACCTTTTTCTTTGATATCACCATTGTCACTGTTTTCTTGATATTCAAGGAGAGTCCTTTGTTGCTCTCTCTGTTACTACAATATCCAACAACTGTTGTAACTGGCCTTACATCAAAGATCATCTGCGATGAGACCAAGCGGACGTCCAAGAAGAAAATGGATTGACGACATCAAAGACATTGTCAATCACATGGAATGACACTATCCAGTGCCGCCCATCGGGCGCTGGAGCGCAAATTATTCCTCCCCACGATGCTTGACGGCAGAAGTGGAAGATTATGATGATGTTGGACAACAGGATGTCACCATCCAACATACAGGACTTCATGCTGGAGTTCACAGCCAGCAAACGCAAGCAAGCATCCACAACCAATACTGTGTCATCTGCAAAGTGTATATTGTTTATATTATAACCTTGCAGATCCACATGGCCGAATGTATAAGAACGCGTGTTCTTAAACATTCAGTGTGCTGATGCTGAGGTTAGCAGTTCATCCCCTACACTGGACAGCTGGACTAAAATGTTGACCTGTCGTCCTTGACTTAGGGACGTTAATTACAAGTACTTCTGAAGTCGGAATGGGTTCGTCTGATGGCGAGGGACACTGTTAATAAAGCTAACCCATACGCAAAATTCAGCCAATCTCTACTATTCCTGGCTTCTCTTTGATTTCTCTCATTACTTCGTCATAGAGGGAGAAGAGATCCAGTGACAGGACACATCCCTGTCGTACTTCTTGCTTTATTTGTTCATAATTGCCCTCTTTATTTCCCATTTTAATTGCTGCTACTTGGTTCCAGTAAATATTCTTTATTATTCTGAGATCCTTCCCACTTTAGATTAATGTGGGATATTTCAGCACTTAAGATTATTGTGGGATCAATCACCACTTTATATTATTGTGGAATCAATCACCACTTTAGATTATTGTGGAATCAATCACCACTTTAGATTATTGTGGAATCAATCACCACTTTAGATAGATTATTATGGGACCAGTCACCACTTTAGATAGATTATTGTGGGATCAATCACCACTTTAGATTATTGTGGGATCAATCACCACTTTAGATAGATTATTGTGGGATCAGTCACCACTTTAGATTATTGTGGGATCAAACACCACTTTAAAATACTATGTGATATGTCCACATCCCAATCACTATGAGGTCAATGAAAGCTTTAGAATACAATGTGATTGGTTTTCACATGGGATTACAATAGGATCAGTTATGGCAGTCTGTAATAATTTCTTAGAATGTTGCACGACTTTCAAAACAAAACACCAGCTTTCTTCACTGAATCATGCACTTATTTGTCAAAGGTTTAAACACAGTCTTATAATTTCATAGCAAGTTGCACTACTTTCAAATTGGGACATGTTTCAAAGTCAGCTTAGTTCACTGAACTGAATCACATCTGCCACTGAGGTCATGGGGGGAAAACTATAAAGTCTCTGTAGTCAATCTAGTGACGATCTTACCTCCTGCAGATGATTGTGAGATTGCTTCCAGAGATGAGTAAAGCAGTGGCTAGCATGCTTGCCTGCCAGTTCTGTGATCATGTGTTCACATCCCCATTAGGACAAGGATTTAAACAAACTAGCCTTGATCCCCAGATTGACCCAGGCTAAAATGGGTATCAGAAGTGTTCTGGGAAATAAAGGTAGCTAACACATATTGGCCATTGAGTGATGATTGGTGTGTAAAAAAAATAAGGGGGTTCCGCCACAAACACAGTGTACCCCAAGGAGTGGAAAAAGGGTACTTTACTGCCCACATTACCTTTTTTTCCGGCCCTATGGCAAAGGGGTTATGGACGCAGTTAGTAATCCCGTATGCCCGCATTCGAAACACAGCTGTGGGCGATGTGGTAGCAGACCGCCTTTTTTAAGAAATGGTATGGGTGCTGGTCGTTCAGAAAGCAGTGGCAAACTACTGAATATAAACTTGCCCAGGAATCATGAACAGCCAAAAAATGTTGGGGTTGACTGTTACGTCCTGTAAAGGATATGCAGCTACCTTTTTCAATAGAGAGCAAGTCTGCACATACCATCATACACTTACACCTAAGAAAATGAAGATTTCTGCTAAACATTTTTAGTTACTATTTTTGTGCTAAATGTGTTACATTAAAAACATAGTTTGAGACAGTAACTATTTGTGTAAATATCAGATAATATTCAGTCACAATCAGTAATTTCAACGGGTCAGCAAATGACAATGTTAGTCCACACATTCCTTGAGATTCATTTTCCACATCAGTCATCATATTTGGATCTGCAGAAAGGACAGTGGCCACGCTGGAGGTATTGCTGTTCAAAATCATCTGTATGGAAAAGCTGAAATAGAAAACAGACCTGCAGATTATGAAATCATTTTCAGGAGAGCAATGGCTTAAAAATGATTATGAAAACTTTTCTCTAGGTATTTATTTATACTTCTTCAGGAGATTAGCTTGGCCAAATGGATAAGAGCAATTGCTCTTCAACTTCCAGTGTGCTGATGCTGAGGTAGTGGGTTCAATCCCTACACCCGTCAGTTGGATTAAAATGTTAATTTCTCGTCCTTGACTTGAGGACGTAAATTACAAGTACCTCAGAAGTCGGAGTGGGTTCGCCTGATGGCAAGGGACACTGGTAATATAGAAAGCTATTCAACATGCAAATATAATTCCAGTGGACTAGAAGTAGTAGCAAGTGTGTGGAGTACACTTGAGTTCAAAGCGAGTGAGCGGGAGAAGAAAAACTTCGTCAAGCATGTTTGATCAGGTATAGACATTGATACATATTTTGAGAAAAAGGGAAACAGTTCCGTGCAATTTAAGATGGAGATTTGTAGAGGCATGAAGGATATAAATAGGTGGCCAAAATTAAGAAAATGAACATGAAAGAAATAAGCCTGGATGAAAGGTGGTTTCGTAAACATATGATTTTCATGGAAAACCAGACATTTTCGTGACAAAGTGGTCAAGCTGTCTGACTCAAGCTCTGAAGGTCACGTGTTCATTTTCAGATTGTGTCGTTCAGACCATGCGTGCAATTTTCCCAGAGACCTCTGGGGATCATCGATGAAGTCTGCCTTTGTGAAATGTTCTCGGAAGGTGACCTTTTAACATCCACAGAAGATTCATTTGTGCGAGTTGTATCATGAAGATGGGATTTGTGAAAGGCAAACACACAACAATATAGTTTTAGAAAACCGTCCTCCCACAGAGATCTCCAGTCTGCTTTATGCATGTAATATCTCTTCCTTAAGCAATGGCAAACTACTGAATGAAAAAACAATGCTGGGGTTAATTGTAATGTCCTGTATTAGACAGGTAACTAATTTTTTTTTAAACTTCATTTACACACACAGCTAATTCTATACCTAGTTTAGTGACCTTACAGACTGTCCATTTAATTCTTTTGCATGAGGTTAGGGAGATCATAGAGTTATGTTCCAAGCCAGCAAATGTGGGCAATCGCAGTTTTCCATCTCACACAATCACCAGAATCTCAGACCCAGAGCTATGCTAGTCAGAAAAAGAACCCCGCTTGTAGAAATTGGACAATGAACCACTGTATTCATAAGCCAGGACCTAACTGCTGTGTTGACATGAGTCTGTTTTAAAGAAAAGATAGTCAAATGGCAGATTTTATAATACTGGAAGGTAAATGTTAGGCTTTCACATATTCTAGGCTATAAGTATGAGGTGGGGTGGTCAGTTTTCATTGTCATTATCTTTCCTTCTCAGAAAATTATCCAGTTACCATCCTATGAAGCTGGGTCAACTCCAGCGCCATATAAATTAGAAAAACAAGGAATCCTGCCACTGTTGTGAGGAGAGGGTTTAAACCCCAGACTACTGTCTGGTTGGAGAATGACTAAAACAATGACTAATTAACTACAAACATTCATTAACTGGTGCGTGCGGAGAATAGGACTACATGGTACGACAGAATCACTACTGTGAAGCCTGGGATGAGAACTAGGCACATTTCAGCAAATCAGAAGGTTAAGATAAGATGTTGGTACTAGATAGGACACACATTGCAAAAACCTGATTTATAATATAAGTGGAAAATCCTTTCTCTAGAACTTATGATTGCCTTTGCCCCTATGCTTATTGGCAAGTGTGGATGGGAAAAGATACATCATTTCTATGGAACAGAATAAAATAGAAATCTTTCTGTGTGTTTCATCAAGAGGATAGGACATTTCTGGAAACATATTTAACATGTTGCTTGTGTCATTGTATCTGAAAAGAACAGAATTTGGTCTATACACATGAAGAATAAATATGGCAACACATGGCCTTCACTCCTATGCTTAATGCAGTGGTTCTCAACCTTTTTTGGCCCAGTGCCCCCCTTCACCATATTTTCAGAATGTCACTCCCCCCTTTCGTATTTCCTCTCTAAAAATCCCCCCCCCTACACAGTATACGTAATAATGGAAGCTAAATTTAATAGCACATACTAAAACAAGTCTAGACGTCTACATAAAACGTGATTTGCGGGTCTACTTACGTTATAAAATGAATTTCAGAAGGGTGAGACGTACAGAATCGTAAAGTATGAAGGGAAAAAACAATATCAAGTAATCGGTTCTTGTATTAACACGATCTTGAAATAATCTTAATTCCCCCCCCCCCCAAACCCTAAAATTCCCCCCTGGAGGGGGGGGGGAATTCCCCACCGGTTGAGAACCACTGGCTTAATGGTAAATGTGGATTGGAAAATGTGTATCATTTACCTAGGGCTGGAGCATATAACATAATTCTTTCTGTGTGAGTTTTATGTAGAGAATAAAAATATTCTTGGAAACAGCTTAACATATAGCTTGACCCTGTGGCTAAAAAGGTAATATATTGTCCTATGAACATATACAGAATGTTAGCCACGATAGCATGGTGGCTAGATGCTGGCCAACCTGCCCAGTAGTGAAGGGTTCAAATCTGCATCAGAGCAGAGATTTAAAAAAAATTGACTTAAGATCCCATATCAACTCAGCCTAAACACAGGAAATGTCTTGGAAGTAATGGCAGCTGGCAAGCAACTGACCCCATCAGCCACCGAGTGTCGCTTGGTCTATAAAACATGGCTCTAGAACCATGTGCCCAATGCACTTAAGACATGTAAAAAGGTCTTTTACTGACTTTGTTTACTTTAGATATAAAGGATTTTTAAAAACATGCATGTTTCCATCAAACATCACCTTGTTGCATGTAGAGCAGAATGTGACTGGCACGTCTGGCAGCAGTGTCTTGAAGAACTGGTATCTCAGCGGCCTTGACCATTTAAGTACATATACTTCTGACCTAGACAGCGACTTTAAGGTTGCCCTGTTGATAACTACTGGTGTGAACTCGTGGTTATCCTGCAAAGAATGTCAGTGACATTAATTATTCTGCAAAGAATTTCAGTGACATTTATTATCCTGCAAAGAATTTCAGTGACATTAATTATCCTACCAAGAATTTCAGTGACATTAATTATCCTGCAAAGAATTAATTAATCATGGCCTATCAAAAAGTTTCTTGATCATGTCACTCTCATCATGGCCTCTGAAAAGTTTCTTGTTCAGGTCACTCTCATCATGGCCTGCTGAAGAGTTTACTTGATCACGTTGCTCTTATCATGAGCTGCCAAAAAAGTTTATTGATCATGTCACTCTTATCGTGGCCAGCTGAAAAGTTTTTTTAAAATCATGTTACTCTCATCACAGCCTGCTGAAAAGTTTCTAGATCATGTCACTCTTATCGTGGCCTGCTGAAAAGTTTCTTGATCATGTCACTCTTATCGTGGCCTGCTGAAAAGTTTCTTGATCATGTCAGTTTCATCATGGCCTGCTGAAATGTTTCTTGATCATGTCACTCTCATTATGGCCTGCCAAAGAGTTTCTTGATCATGTCACTCTCATCATGGCCTGCCTAAGAAGTTTCTTGATCATGTCACTCTCATCATGGCCTGCCTAATAAGTTTCTTGATCATGTCACTCTCATCATGGCCTGCCTAAGACATTTCTTGATCATGTCACTCTCATCATGGCCTGCCTACTAGTTTCTTGATCATGTCACACTCATCACAGCCTGCCAAATAGTTTCTTAATCATGTCATTCTCATCATGGCCTGCCAAATAGTTTCTTGACCATGTCATTCTCATCATGGCCTGCTGACAAGTTTCTTGATCATATCACTCTCATCAAGGCCTGCCTAAGAAGTTTCTTGACCATGTCACTCTCATCATGGCCTGCTGACAAGTTTCTTGATCATGTCATTCTCATCATGGCCTGCTGACAAGTTTCTTGATCATGTCACTCTCATCATGGCCTGCCTAAGAAGTTTTTTTTACCATGTCAATCTCATCATGGCCTGCTGAGAAGTTTCTTGATCATGTCATTCTCATCATGGCCTGCTGACAAGTTTCTTGATCATGCCATTCTCATCATGGCCTGCTGACAAGTTTCTTGATCATGTCACTCTCATCATGGCCTGCCTTAGAAGTTTCTTGACCATGTCACTCTCATCATGGCCTGCCTACTAGTTTCTTGATCATGTCACTCTCATCATGGCCTGCCAAATAGTTTCTTGACCATGTCATTCTCATCACGGCCTGCTGACAAGTTTCTTGTTCATGTTACTCTCATCATGGCCTGCCTAAGAAGTTTCTTGACCATGTCACTCTCATCATGGCCTGCCAAAGTTTTCTGACCCCTTGCCAGTTTTCTTACTTCACAAACCCTCATGCAAAAAATATCTGCAATGTCCTGTGTCCATTTTCATGCCGGTCAACCTCTGTCTCTTCTTCGCTGTTCTGTCCGAGCCTCTGTGACACGTAATATGGTCAAAGAACTTTAAAATATTATTAAACTACTAACACCAATTGATCGTAGCCTGGCTGCAAATGGATCTTCATCTTCTGGTGGCTCGTCACCCAAGCGTAGTGTCTGAAAATCTGGACCAAGTTATGGAAATTCTGTAAGCTTGTTAATTTTGTGAAATAATTTAATGTAAAATAAAAGTAATATACATTGGTAATTTTGTGAAATAATTTAATGTAAAATAAAAGTAATATACATTGGTAATTTTGTGAAATTATTAATTGAAAATAAAAGTAAAATACATTTGAATCTAGAACTATTCAACAATATCAACCAAGCAAGTGCAGAAAATGAAAATGCTAACATTAAACTGACCTGCACACATATTTACATTCATGTACTCTTATAAACAGATCTTGAAAACACATAAGCAACATTACTTTCCCATTTACATCATTTTATGTAAGAATGAGTTGACCCAAGAACCATTGAGGCTGGACAAAAATAATTTTGTCAGGAAGTTGCATGTTTCACATAGGAACACAATTTTAATCACGTTGATTGGCTGGGTCTGCACTGCGATGGTGGGGTATTGGTGATTGATAAGGCAGACATGGTGGAGCCATTTGGGATCATGTGTATAGTGGGGAAGAACAAATAGATCCTCAAGGCCTGGTGAGGATGGTGCTGCAGGGAGTGATCTGAGGATCTGGCCAAAATTCAGGTCTACACGGAAAGACCAGATGGACATATAATCAGACTGCTACGGGTACCATTAATATTGGAACTCTGTACTGGCTGTTAAAGATGAGGATGAAGTATTTATGGGAATGTTCTGAGTACTGTGATGTCAGTTCTTGACTCAACTCAGTCACATAAACATGCACATTCACTTGCTAATTCTCTCTCTCTCCCCTCCCACACACAGTACTTTATCTTCTTTCTTATTTGCTCATTACAGGTGCTCTAAAAATTTATATTACTTAACTTCTTTGCATAAGCTACTTAACTTCTTTGGCTAAACTATTTAACTTCTGTGTGTGAATGATTTAATTACTCTATGTAAGCTACTTAACTTCTTTGTGTAAACTACTTAGCTTCTTTGTGTAAATGATTTAACTACTGGATGTAAGCTACTTAACTTCTTTGTGTGAATTGCTTAAGTACTGTATGTAAGCTACTTAACTTCTTTGTGTAAATGATTTAACTACTGGATGTAAGCTACTTAACTTCTTTGTGTGAATGATTTAACTACTGTATGTAAGCTACTTAACTTTTTTGTGTAAACTACTTAACTTCTTTGTATAAGATATTTAACTTCTTTGTGTAAACTAGCTACTATGTGTCAACTACTTAACTTCTTTGCGTAACCGCAAAACTGTTAATGTATACTAATAACAGTAAAACTCCATAAAGTGTATATTAATTTCATCCAATGAAAAAGGGTACTGCCCATTTTAGTTTCAGACCAGGGCCCTTTCTTCTTCTGTTTAGGAATGGACATGTCCAAAATGTGAACTGCCTCCTCATCTGTCAGTCCATCTTCCAGCACAAACTCTACCAATGGAAGAATCTCTAGAAAGAAATAATGCATATTCTTGATAGTTGAACCTGTTCAATTAAGAAATGATGCCTTTAACATAGGAAATGTAACATGCAAGAAATCTATCTAAATGCACACCTATTTGGGAAGATAAGAATAATATTAATGAAAAGATAAGAATAATTTAAATGTAAAAAATTGTGAAATATAACAGTGACTGACAAGAATAAAATACAGTTGGGAGTATAAAATGCTCAAGTTTCCATTAAACTATGATTTTAATTTATTATCTTGGGTGGCTAATACACTTACTTGCCATTTGTTCTTTTCCCAACTAACATCCTTCAGATACCAATTTTATTATTGGGTGTGGCACAGTGGTTCCATAACTTGGATTTGAAATTGATCCCAACAGCCATATACATCTATCCCCCTCATTGGCTGAGCTAGCCAGACAACTTTAGTTGATACACATATCAATTTATCCTGGAAAGTGGGCTGTAGTTTGTTACTGTGGGAGTAAAGTTACCAACCTAGGCCTAATCCCAGCTAGCATATGTGTGCTGCATGTAATCATAACTTGTTTACTTCCTGATATGCCACGTCACAGATGAGAAGTTCCAGTTCCAGTTTTGCACACACTGCTGGTATCTGAGCTTGGAGAGAGAAAGGAGAGTAACAGTCCTTGTGGAGATGGTACTTCAGTACAGGGTGGGAAGAAAAGCCTTTACACCAATTTAACTCTGATAGTTGCAGTGGTAAATACTCCGTCACAGAGCAAGCAGAACAGGGAGCTTCTAATCATCAGAAGAGGTCTCCCCCCACTCACTGTCGAATGTTAAAGCCCCTTTACCTTCATTACACCCTCACCCTCAGGAAACGGGTCCATCTGGGTCAAGACTCCCAAGCATTTTTCTCCTGTCATCAGTATCCACTTACAAGATGTTCGTTATTGTACCTATCCCATATCGGCATCGCTAAGTGTGTCTGCCCAGAAGCATCCCACTCTCAGTTTAAGAGGTAAGAGGATCACCTTCATTGCACAGGGTTTTATCCCATATAGCTTTGTCTCTTTCTGCAGAGTGGTCTGTCAAAAGCGTTGCACAAAGCACGGACACTGAAGTCCCAGCGATGCCCACCAGGAGTTTCTGAGAGAAAATTGCACTCATTATTTGAACGACGTAGGCCGGAATTGAACCCACAACCTTCAAGACATGAGGCAGGCGGCATAACAACTTTGCCATACAGACTCCCTGTTCATTTAGAGTATAATGCCTATATTCAGATAGAATATAATGTCTTTATTCAGTTATAATACTGTGGTAAACATAAATACACAAAGTCTTATATCTTATATTACTGTTCTCACTTACCAAAATTAACAAAGGAATGTACAAATGGCTGCTTGCAGTTGACACATTTATTTCCTGTTTTATTTAGTAATGGGTTGGTTGTAGAGCAGCGGTAGCACATGGGTAGGAGTTCCTGAAATAAACCAGGAACGAGTTTTTATGATTTAAGAAGTCTGAATGGGTCATTCAATGTTGGATTATTCCTATGAAATTTGCAGCACAATATGTGTCCAAACCTGAAACTGAAAGGCATGGCTGGAAGATGAATTTAACATAAAAACTGGGATTGAGTGAGTTCATGTGACAATTTGACTCAACAAAAGATGTTTAATTTTGATTAGTACTGCTGCATGAATCAGAAAATGTCATCATCATCAAGTGCCTTGCTTCTCCACAAATTGCTATCTTTGATAAATCAATTCATGTGCTGACTCTTTTCCTTCTTCTTCTTTTGTTCACTTGAAATTTATCTATAAATGCAATGATGTCTCTTGTATGAATTTAACTGTCTTTTTTAGTTCACTCTGTAGTCAACAGAGTTTATCTTCCACTGCCGTTTCTCTAGACAAGTTTTGCCTAGATATGTTGTATTTTGAGCTGTCTTGGAGTATTGTTTTGCAGTAATCAACATAGTTCATGACATTATTGTGTGGTATCCTGATGTCTGTGGTGTGCCCCCTGACTGGTTGCCTTTTTCTTCAGTACCTTTCCTTTGTTAGAGTAGGCTGTGGTCTTACTAGAGTTTAGATATGTATGCATGTACACATGTGTCTGCTCATGTATGTACGTACATACATATCTAGAGCAGTCTCGTTTTTTTTTATGGCGCCTGAGACTCGCCGTCGCCCCTTCTCCTGTTAGTTAAAACAGCTCAGCCATGTGAAAGGTCAGGAGTTGGACTTTTACTACCAGAGGTGATGAATCACAAGCCATGGGATATTTTGCAAGGTTGGGCGCTCACCTCAACTCTGCGACCCTGGCTATATAACAGCAATTTTGAACCCACTCCCGTCTATGCCATGACACAAGATTGTCAAAAATGTTCTTTCGCTGTCTTCTTCCACCTCTTTTTCTACAAATCTTTCCAGTTGTCACAACATGTTCCAGTTTTTGTCTTCTCATAATGTGGCTAAACAATAATGACTGCTTCTTTCTGATGTTTGCGATAAGCCGTATTTGCTACCTAGCCTCCCTCAAAATGTCCATATTAATCATTTTGGTTGTCAAAGGAATTTTCAGCATTCTTCTATAAAACTACATCTTCAAGACCTCCAGGGATATTTTTGCTTGTTTACCAATTGTCCAGGATTAACAGACTTATGTTAAAACTGGTTCTATGTAACATGCAAGAATTATTTTTATAACTTCCAATGGCAAGGATTTACTGCATAAAATGTTCATTTGATAGGATGCAATTTTTGCTTGTCCTAAGCTGTTCTTTATCTCTGTGATGCATCTTCCATCTGATGTGTCTAAATATCTGAATTTCTGCGCATGCCCCAAAATAAAATTTACTTTAATTGCAGATTTAGGTACAATCTGTTTCTTTGATATCACCATTATTTCTGTCTTCCTATTATTTAGGCTAAAGTCTTTTTTGTTTTTTTACTTTCCACTGTATCTATAATTTCCTGCAGTTTCTTCTGACTTGTTGCTATAAAGGTGGTGTCATCAGTATAACATAAGTTATGTATATTATGTATACCAGTCATAATACCTGGCATTTTCACTGTACAATGAGAACAAATCAAGAGACATTACATATCCATGTATGATGCCCTTCTTTTTACACTGAAATGTTCCTAAAAGTTATTGATTATTTTGGCTGCTGTTTGCTGCCAATATACTTATATGTTCTTTATTATTCACAGACCTTTGCCCTCAATTTTTAGTTACTCTATTAGTCTGACTATTTCCTCTTCTTTAACATTGTCAAATGTTTTTGTGTAGTCTATGAAACATAAGTACAGATCTGTTTTTACTTCTATAGATTTTTCTAATAGTGTCTTAAGAATATGTGCAATATATTAGCAATGTTTGTGCTCTTCCCCTCTACAAATCCAAACTGATCATCACTAATTCCTGGTTTAATCTTGTTTCTTATTTTACCCACAATTTTCTCAGAAACAGCTTCGTCAAGTGACTCATAAGACTTACTGTGCTGTGCTTTTCCCATTCTAAAACACCCGTTTTTTTTAAACAGTTACTAATAAACTATAAACAGTCATTAATTTTGGCCTGAATAGAATAAAAGGACCAAAATGGTATGATAGAATCACTAATGTGGAGCTTAGGGAGATAATTAGACAGATTCAATTGAATCAACAAGTGAGGATAGGACACACATTGAGAAAACCTTATAAAATGTAACTAAAACATCCTTTCTCTTGAACCCACAGGGCAAAAGAAATAGAGGGCGACCTAGAGACACATAGTGCGGTGTGAGTTGGTTTAGGGCCTGTGCTCCAATGAAGGATAAAGGGCAGAAAAAGCAGAAGAGAAAACAAAAGTTCAGAAAAGGATATTTGAAATGGAGTAACCAATAAATGCATGGTGAATTGCTTGGAAAGTAAAATGCTGACTTCTTACCTGTAAACTGTGACTTTCAATAAATAAATACACTACTTTTTTATAAATAATAATTGAAAGAGTTGACTTACTACACTGTGACATACAATAAATAACTACTTTACTTTTATTATAAACAATCACTTAAAGAACTGACTTATAGCATTTGACAAACAAACAAATAACTACTTCATTCTTATTATACATGATAATTGTAAGAACTGATTTACTAAACTGTGAAATAAAATTAATAACTACTTTATTTTTATTATAAATGGTAATTTAAAAGACTGTCTCGCTACTAATTACATTGTGACATAAAATAAATAATGACTAGACTTTTATTATACATGATAATTAAAAGGACTGATTTACTACATCGTGACATAAAATAAATAACTACTTTACTTTTATCATAAATGACAATTAAAAGGGCAGACATAAAAGCATACAATTGTGTCTGTTGAGTTGTACAATCTTCAAGAAGGACAACTAAACTATAATTTAATTCAAAACAATGTTTTCCCATAGTAAATATAAATAATGAAGACACAAACTCTGATGCTGGGAAATATGCTGTGAAATTTAATTATTATTTGTGATAAATCACTATTTAAAAAACTCACGTCTGCATCATGGAAGGGCTTGGATCTGATAGTCAAGGAGCCAAGGTCTACAGTATCTTGGAACCGCTGAGAAATTTGCAACAGCCTCAATTTCTCATATGCTGTTCGTGCCAGTTTGTATGCCCCCAGATTTTTGCTTTGTTTGGCTAAGGTAAATAAGGTAGCAGTGCATAAAAGTTAAGGAATTTAAAATCATTATACATTTACAACACTTTTTTTATTAAGAACCAACTGCCAGATTGAATATAATAATTTTTGAAAATTGTATACAAAAGTTTAATACAATTTAGCTACGAATATACAACTTTTTAAAATGTTGGCATTTACTGTTCATGACTCGCCATTTCACTCGATCACCAGTGTCTTGGATCAGCTCAGTGTTCCTGTCTCATCCATGCCATGTGGCCAAGCCATCCAGGTATTTTCCTCTCGGTCTTCCTCTTGGTCTGTTCCCTTCGATCTTGCCAGTTGTCACCAAGTTCTCCAATCCATTTCTTCTCATAACATGTCCAAAAAATTTTGACTGTCTACGTCTAATTTCTCTAATCAGTTACGATGTTCATTTGTCTCCTGTAGTACTTGGTCATTGGTTTTTCTGTCTGTCCATGGTATTCTTTGCATTTTCCTCAGAAACCACACTTCCGCAGCCAGCAGATGTTTTTCAGCTTGACTGCCCATTGTCCAAGTTTCACATCCATACAAAAGAACAGGCTCTATGTATCCCCTCAACACTCTTTTTCTCGTTTCAATTGACATCTTTTTATTGGTCAGAATGTTTTTCATCTTGCTAAAGGCTTCTTTCGCCATGGCGATTCTTGTTCTAATCTCTTCAAGGCATCTCCCATCAGATGTTATGACTGTTCCAAGATAATTGTACCGATTCACTTGTTGAAGAATATTTCCATTTACTTGTATATTACATTGTGGCACTTCTTCCTTCCTAGTGACGACCATAACCTGAGTCTTTCTACAATTTAATTCTAACCCCAGTTGCTCACTGTGTACAACAACCGCATCTACTAATTGTTGCAGGTCCTGCGCATTGTCTGCAATTAATACTGTATCATCTGCATATCTAATGTTATTTATGTTTCCTCCTCCAATGCTGATTCCATTTATATCTTCTACATTTCTGAAAATATTTTCATTGTATAGGGAAAAAAGATCTGGAGATATCACACATCCCTGCCTAACACCTCTTTTAATTGGCTGATACTGTCCCACTTCATTATCAATTCTTATTGCAGCTTGTTGTTTCCAATATATGTTTTTTATAAGTCTAATGTCTTTCCCATCAATTTGTAGATCTGCAAGCATATCCACCATGTTGACATGTCTAAATCTATCAAAAGCCTTTGTGTAGTCAATAAAGCAAAGATGTATATCTTTGTTTACTTCTATAGAAGATTCAATAACTGCACGCAGCATATACACAGCATTTACTATACCCTTTCCTTCTACAAACCCACATTGTTCTTCCCCTATTTCAGGTTGTATCTTCTTCCTCACTCTTTGCATGATAACTCTTAGCAAAATCTTTGTGATGTGACTCATTATACTAATTGTTCTATGTTGATCACATTCTGCCTGCTCGTGCCCGACTGAACTGATCTCAGCGTTTCTTGACAGGATTTTCCAACCTCTAGTTGCGAATCTCCCGTCATACATCAAGAATACAACGCATGCGTTACTTTCATTCAACTCTCTCCAACTGACTCCTGGGAACACATACAGACTATATTCCTAATGGATGTATGTTCCCTCTATACCTCCATTCCTCACGCTGATGGCCTCAGGGCGCTACAGTTCTTTCTGGATCAACGCACAGATCAAGCCATCCCTACACGCACACTTGTGAGACTCGCTGAATTGGTCCTCACCAATAATTCCTTTGAGTTCAATGGCCACTACTTTGAACAAATCAGCGGTGTTGCCATGGGCACTAAAATGGGACCCAGCTACGCATGTATGTTTTTGGGACATCTGGAACACCAGATTGAACTCAGCTATGATGGTCTTCTCCCTTCTTTTTACCGACACTACATCGATGACGGCATAGGTCTCACTGACATGTCGGAGGCGGAACTGAACCGTTTCATTAATTATGTCAATAACTTCCACCCATCGATCAAATTCACTTCAGAAATTTCCACCACCTCTGTCAATTTCCTCGACACCACCATTAAGCTAAACCCTACTGGCCTCACGACCTCCGTGTACTATAAACCTACTGATGCTCACGGTTTCCTCCTGTACAGCTCATCCCACCCCAAAAGCTGCAAAGATTCCATCCCATATTCCCAGCTACTCCACCTTCGTCGTATCTGTCAGGACGATAATGACTTCCTCAAGAGAGCCCACGAAATGCTGGACTTTTTCCGCAGACGGTCCTACCCAGAGGACGTCTTGTCGACAGCTTTCTGTCGCATAACCCAGGTCTCGCGGGAAATGTCCCTCGCCTAGCATACGCGACCTCAGAACAATGAACCCAAGCTTATCCTCACCTTCCATCCACATGCCTATGCCATCAAGCACATTTTCCTGAGACACTGGTCCATCTTGGAATCCGATCCTACCACTCGTGAGGTATTCTCAAATGGCCCCAGGGTAATTTTCCGCCGTAACCAGAGCCTCAGAGACCGCCTTGTGCATAGCCGCCTCCCCACGGTTACTTCATCCATGGGCACCTTCGAATGCCATCGTAGGAACTGTCTGACATGCCCATACGTTGTTCAGACACCAGAAATTGCATTTCCCCGAGGCACCTTCACCTTGAAAGATTCTTTCAACCTGCACATCCCGCAATCTGATTTATGTTATCATCTGCAAACGGTGTGACATGAAATACATTGGCCAAACGGGCAGACGTCTTGCTGATCGTTTAGAGAACACCTCAGAGACATCAATCAGGGCGCTGACAAACCTGTCCCCAACCATTTCAATTCCTCCAATCATAATGAAGCCGACGATGCATGTGTCACCGCATTAAAACCCTGCTTCTCCAATAGCTGCGTCAGACTTAAAATTGAATGCCAGCTAATCAACAATCTGGATGCATCCACCCAGCAGGAATTAATACTGTCGTGGACGCTACAGTATAACTGTGGCATCTTCCCCAATTGTTTACACTACCCATTACCGTGCTGTCCCCCCCCCCCCCCCCCCCCCCCCCCCCCCCCCCCCCCCTGATATATAGACTTAATTTTCCCCACATTTCTATATTTTCATAGCAGACTGTTCACATGTTTTTGGCTACTCAAATCCTTTTTGGCAACCCATTTTCAATTCTGCGCCACAAGCGTCTTCGCAGCTGGCCAAGTCACCTTTTCTGCCTCACATGTAAATATCAGGTTGTGCATCATAAGTGATAGGTCGTGCGTTTGTGTTTTGTCGTTGTTTGTCGTTAACTATCTGTGTTGTCATTGACAAAGATTCTGAGAATCGAAACGTCTGTGTGTCGTATTATACGCGTTCGTGTGTATATTATCTTATTTTATTGTATTATTCATTTTTTATATTTATTGAGTGCTTCTGATTTCGGATTTTTCACCTGTATTTCGTGATACGTGGATCTCCTTGTAAGGTATGTGCAACGTTGTGATGTTCAGTACGTTTTTTCTCGCAGGAGTTTAAAATACCTATTTGTTTCCATTTCATAATATTCTGACCTGTCTGTGGATTTCTTCATATTTGACAGAATTATTTTTGTTGAGTCTTCTTGTTTCCATGAGGTGTAAAATTTCTTCAGTCATCCATTTCTTATGACCCACCTTCTTTAATTTTGGAATAGTTGTTTCTGCAGCCACATTGATTGAATTCTTCAACGTTTCCCATTGATCATCCACATCCTGGAATAATATCTCTAGATCAGACAATATTTCAAATCTGTTCTGTACTTCTATGTTGAATTTGTTTTGTATTTCCTTGTCATTACTCAATGTACACAAATCATATTTAGTGTTTCCTGTTATATAATTGACTTTCTTCAACTTTATCCTCAATGTTCCTGTGAGTAATCTGTGGTCACTATAACAATCAGCACTGGGAACTGTTTTTGCTACTGTTAGCGCGTTTCTAAATCTTCTGCTAATGAGAATGTAGTCAATCTGGTTTCTAATCCTGCTATCAGGACTCCTCCATGTCCATAATCTTCTAGGGTGTTGCTTAAACCAGGTGTTTCCTACAATCATTTCCTGTTCTTTTGCCCACTCCACGAGTCTGTATCCTCTTTCATTTCTCTCTCCTAAACCATAGTTTCCTACTGTGTATCTATCCCCTTGATTTCCTACTTTTGTATTGAAGTCCCCCTATTATGATGTTTATTTCTGAATTTTTACATTTCTTTAAGGCAGCCTCTATGTCATTATAAAATTCTTCTACACTATCTTCACTGGATTCTCCTGTTGGTGCATATACTTGAATAATATTTATGCTAAAAGGTCTGCCACTTAATTTAACTAGTAGAACTCTGTCCGACACAGCCCAATATCCTTGAACAGATGTTGATGTTTTCCGGTCCAAAATAATTGTCACTCCCCTATGACGATCTTCACCTCCAGAATAAATAATCTTGAAATCGTCATCTATCTTGATGCCTGATCCTGTTCATCTCGTTTCGCACATATCTAAAATATTAATTTTTTCCCTTTCAATTTCTTGTTTTATGTTCACTAATTTTCCGTCGTTGTTTAACGTCCTAACGTTCCATGTTGCTAATTTTAACGTCTCTGTCCTTGTCTTGCGATGATCAGTCTTTAAGCGAATCATGATATACTAGGCACTTTTAAAGAGGTAATTTGCCGTTGCTTTCCTCTATGGCAGTGACAGTACTGGTCGGAGACCGCAGCCATTGACTCAAGAAGAGCTCTTCTGCCTGCCGTCGTGAATTCGAGACCATGACCAACGAATATCTGTCGGCTGTATTTACTGTTAGAATAAAATAAAAACATATACTGGCATTCCCTCTCAGTCAGTTGACATTGAAATGTCTTAGCAACTGGTACCATTTGAGACTCTTCGCTGGTTGTTGAATATGAGAATGGAACACATATGGGAATGTCCAGAGTTCTATGATATTGGTTCTTGACTCAACTCAGCTGAAATACCTTAAACTCACGGAGGACACATGACCAACCTCCCTCGGTTTAATCCAATCTAGTCCATGTGTGCTGTGTTGAATCATGCCCTGGCTACAACCTAGGATGCCTCTCAGCAGAAGTAAAGTGTCAGTACCAGACTTGCAGCTTACAGAGGGAAGGACAAATCTACAACACAGTCCCCACGGAGATGGTACTTTCGTACCAGTTCGAGAGAAAAGTCTCTACACCAACTTCACTCTAATATATATGTGCCTCTTTGGGGCTGAGGTAAACTGGGTACCAATGAGTTGGCCAGAGGTAAAACTCAAAAATCAACTAACCATTCTCACTCGTATGTTACCAGGGCTCATAACAGAAGCAACAAATGGTAACATTGTAATATACCATGCATTTCTTAAGCGGTAAAAAAGGAAATGGTGGCATGGCAATGGCTACCTCAAACAGAAAACTTTATCTGAAAAATGCAACTAAATATGAACAAGTATACAAATTATTTAGTATGAGTTGATAGAGGGTCTATGCTGAATTTAGATATTAAAGATAACATAAGAAATGGAAAAAGAACCAACAATTCTAGCAACTCTCATCATCAGCCAGCACTATGGGGAAAGAGTTACAGGCACAATTTGTAATCTCGCATACCATGTCCGAAACACAGCTGTGGGCGATTTGGCAGCAGATCACCATGTGTTGGTTTTCATACAATGGTATGTGTGCTGGTCATACAGAAAGAAATTGCAAACTACTGAACGTAAACTTGCCCAGAAATCACAAACAGCCAAACAAAATGCTGGTGTTGACTGTGACGTCCTGTAAAGGATATGCAACTAACTCATCATCACCATCATGTGCCATGCCAGTAAGTGTGGGTGTTTGTCACCTCACACGATCACCAGAGCCTTGAATCAGAACTATGTTCTTGTCCATCCAGATATTTATCTCTTTGTCTTCCACTTTCTCTTTCCCCATCTAGTTTGCCATTTGTCACTAAATTTTCAAGTTTATTTCTCCTGAAACTGCGCTAAAAATGTTTTAACTGTCTACATCTAGGAGATATGAATGAAGGTGACTGTTAGTTAGCTGTATATCCTTTACAGGATGTCATAGTCAACCCCAGCATTTTCTGGCTATATGTGATCTCTTGGTAAGATTTACTTTCAGTAGTTTGCCATTGCTTTCTAAACGACCGGCACTCACACCATTTTATAAAACACAAACTGCGTCCATAACCCCTTTGCCATGGAGCCGGTGACTGTAGAATTGGTAAAATAATAATTAAACATTTGCTACAAGAGTGTCCAACATAAGCAGAACAGAGGAAATTATTTGGCCTATACCCACGCCATTTGAGAACAAACTCTCTATGCAAAACATATTGATGCATATTGCAAATAACACACAGTGGGATTTTAAATATTCGAAAACCACATTTCAACCTCAAAATATCAAAAGCCTAAAAATATAATCATTATGTCAGCATGAAAATATAGCCCTGATTTCTTTAAACTCCATATAGGAAAGGATATGATTTTGAAATGCCATAGCATGCTTCTTCTTCAATGTTGTGCAGAAGGTAACGTGACATGTTGAACAGGCCTTCAGGCAGCACACTGGTAAATGGCTCTACCTAGACATTGAAAAAGAGTAAAGACAATTTTCAGCCACATACAAGTGTAATTTACAGTCACATCACAGACAAATCTAGCCAAGTTGAAATTGCAAATGTAATCACATGCATAAAAAATAGAGGTGAGATACTGAGCACGCTACATGCCCAGTTCTGATACTTGTTCGACGGCTCTCAGCTGGGGGATATAAGGGATCCCCAGATGAGAGGGCCTGGCCATTTCCCGCTCACTGCTGCACGGAGATAAGGTGCTGAGCCGGCAGCACATGTAGCCTACCTCGTGAGCGAGTACTAAAAAGTAGAAAAAGTGCCCCAGTCGAATGAAATGGTTATGAAAACTGTCTATATCTAACTCATAGAGAGTGTAGACAAAAGTGGAAAAACGTCTCAATAACACGAAATGGAACACACGGCTAGCGAATCCATTGCATGGTCCGAAGTCAAAAGCAAAAACTTACCGAGTGGATGTCGCCCGCAGTCTGACCGTTCCTGGTGTGTGCTTGAGCGACCAGTGGCAAACGAGATGCCCAACACATGGAAGTGAGGAATTAAAGCAGCCATGAGCAGGACATGGCAACTCCTCGAATATGTTCCGGCTCTGCAATTATGGAAGCCTCCTTGGATAGTGAGGGAATGCCCATGGTCTGCCCCTGCCTTCCCTTGAGGGTTGACCGTGATGTCGTTGACCGTTCTATCTTGACCAGCTGAGATGTGGGCGACATCACAACAATAAGTCTAACGTGCCTCGAAACCCGAGGAAGGCTAACCTCATTAAAAATGCCAACCGAAGCCGGAAGTGCCATCCTACGGGTGGCAAAATAAAAATTGGCACTACGCATTTATGTCCGAGTGAAATGTCTCGTCCAAATCTTTCTCGTGCTAGGAACAGCTCTGACTACCTAGTTTCCGAATGCCGCTTTTATTCGGAACAGCTCTGACTAGGTAGTTTTCCGAATGTCTGTCGTGCCTGGAACAGCTCTGATGGGCACAACGACAAGCACATGTCCGAGTCGAAAACTCGCTGAGTGGATACCGTCTGCAAACCTGTCTGGTTTGTGCAGGAACGGCCCGGGGCGAACAAAATGCCCAATATATTGAAGTGAGGAATTAAAGCAGCCATGAGCAGTACGTGACAATTTCCTTGGTGAGCCCAGCACCAGAGCGCTATGTGTCAGCTCTGCAATTATGGAAGCCACCCAGGATGGCGGAAAATGCTAAGGACTGTCCCTGCCTTCCTTTGAGGGAGGACCGTGAAGTCTTCGACTGTTCCAATTTGACCAGCTGGGAGGTGGACGGTACCACAAAAGTGAGAGTCTCCCAGGAATGCTAACCTGATCAAAAATGCACGCTAAAAGCCAGATGTGTTGACCTAAGGGTTTCGACCCAAGGGTGCCTAACAAGACACACCGCAATCACATCTGAAAAAACACTCCGGATGAACGCAAAGAAGAAGAAATTGGTGATGATCTAAAGGTAAATATAACTCAGGGTAGAGGCTTCATATGGCAAATCTTCACCATCTTATGGACTTAATTAATCTCTTAACAAACTTAGTACTACAAGAAAGAAAACAGACTTACCACATGTCTGTAAATGGTATGGTAAATATAGTACAAATCTGCCTTCTTTTGAAAGTCCCAGAACTTTTGAAGCATGTCTTGTCTTTTATCTGACTCTTCTGCAACAGAAATCACAAATGCAGATAAAATAGGTACTTCAAACAAAAGCTAAACTAACAGTCTTATCTTATGAAGAAGAAGTAGTGGAGGAGGAGGAAAAAGAAGAAGCAAAGAAGCAGAAGATGAGAATGTAGAGGAGGAGGAGGAGAAGAAGAAGAGAATACAAATGCTGTTGTAACTTATTAAATGTGCATATAACAGGATAAATAATATTTAATGTAAATTTTTATTATAAGGAAATGTTTAAAAAAATTGTAGAAAATTTATGTTAATTTTACAAAGTTAGGCCACATGAAAGGATGATACACTATATTAAATATGGGTAAAAACCCACACACGCAAGCACGCACGTGCGCGCACACACACGAGTCACATAGGAATGTCACAGTAATGCAACAAGCTCATACAACTTGTATAAAGAAATATGACTGACAGAGAACAGAAAACAAAACAGAAATCAAATGAAATAAAGACAGAAAGAGTAAGGAAAGTAGAGAGAGAAAGAGAGAGAGAGGGAATGTGAGATGTGGGGAGGGGGAGTAGGAAGAGGTAATCTCAATGCTGATAATATAAATAACAAAGGTAATTTCAAGATGATTAACAAAATGAGAAACATCGTCAACAAAGATGACCTCTTGCGATGTCCAGGCACTGAATCGAGAGCTTCCAAAAGTAATATCCTGCATCATCAAACCTGGACTCTGCTACTGCATTATGGGTAAGTTGTTCCAGCACCTTGACTGCCTCTGCCTGAAGACCAGCTTTGTGGAATGCTTATGGGAAAAACACATACATGTGGTTTGAATATTCAGCACTGTATCTGATGATATAAAAACACATACGTGTGGTTTGAATATTCAGTACTGTATCTCACAATATACAAACATATACGCATGGTTTGAATATTCAGTACTGTATCTCACAATATACAAACACATACGCATGGTTTGAATATTCAATACTGTATCTTATGATATACAAACACATACACATGGTTTGAATATTCAGTACTGTATCTCACAATATGCCGGCTTCCTGGCCGGTTAGCGACTTTTCTCCGTAATCTCGTATACTCTCGTAAGTAACGTGACGACTGTGAGAATCAGCAGTGATTCAAATCACGTCGGTAACCTACGGGGTATGTGAGCCGGCCGCTCAGAAAGCAATGGCAAACTACTGAGCGTAATCTTGCCAAGAAATCAACAATCAGCTGACAGATGCTGATGTTGACAGCGATGCTCTGTAAAAGGATATGCAAACATTTATTTATTATCTCACAATATACAAACACATACGCATGGTTTGAATATTCAGTACTGTATCTCACAATACACAAACACATACGCATGGTTTGAATATTCAGTACTGTATCTCATGATATACAAACATATACGCATGGTTTGAATATTCAGTACTGATCTCATGATATACAAACATATACGCATGGTTTGAATATTCAGTACTGTATCTCATGATATACAAACATATACGCATGGTTTGAATATTCAGTACTGTATCTCATGATATACAAACATATGCGCATGGTTTGAATATTCAGTACTGTATCTCATGATATACAAACATATGCACATGGTTTGAATATTTAGTACTGTATCTCATGATATACAAACATATACGCATGGTTTGAATATTCAGTACTGTATCTCAGGATATACAAACACATATGCATGGTTTGAATATTCAGTACTGTCATCTCATGATATGCCCGTCTCACTGGTCTAGGTGTTACACGACTTTCTCCGTAATCTGTATACTCTCGTGAGTAATGTGACGTTGTGTGAGAATTGGTAGCTGTTCTCTCCGCGTCGGTAACTTACGGGGTATGTGAGCCAGTCGCTCAGAAAGCAATGGCAAACTACTGAGGGTAATCTTGCCAAGAAATCAACAGTCAGCTGAAAGTTGCTGATGTTGACAGCGATTTCCTGTAAAGGATATGCAAACAAACAAACAAAAAATCTCATAATATACAAACACATACGCATGGTTTGAATATTCAGTACTGTATTTCACGATATTAAAAGAAAAATGAAACAATGCCCAAAACAGGAATGTGTTGTGGGTATGTGAAGTGTTAGGACACCACAATTTGTAGGCCTGAGTGTACGGTGGAACAGGTGGTCAGCCTTCATCTTATATAGCAGACGTCAGGAGCTGACATTAAACCCTCGTCAGACTGTGCTCATATCATTGTTAGTGTAATATCTAATTTCACGATACAGGAGATAGGAAACTCAAATAATCAAAACGAGGTATCAATATTGCATACTGGACAGTCCATAGGTGCTCATACCTCCTCATCAGAATTTATATGAAGCGTGTCATGGCTGGTCAAACAAGTTCAGTGTTAATTCATCAGTTTTCTCATATCCCTTACAAAGCCTTCAGGTCTGGCAACTCTGAGCTTGACATCAAACTCTTTCATTCTGTGCAAGGCTTTTGTTTCACCCATATAATCAAAATCAGTAGCTGCATCGAAACAATTAGCTTGAGCCATTGATGGACCCTCCACAATAGGTGCAAAACGAACCAAAAGCATGTGTCTTTTCATAGCCTTTAACATCAAAATAGTATCAAAAACAGGATGTTGACTGCCTATGAGCTAATACTGGAATCCAAACTGACACAAAATATAACCAAGGAGCTTGAAAAACGGAAAAATACACAGATAAATGAGAACAATTCCACCAAAATCTTTATCAATGAACAAGAAACACAAAAAACAACAACAACAAAACAAGAATATAAATGCAGAAGCCATAAACAATATATTTAGACAGTAACCCATAGGGTCAACAAAATAAAGAGAGACCTAAAAACAGATGAAGAAGAGAATGAGAGACAGATGAATAATAAGAGAAGGACACTGAAAGAGCTGAAGGAAATAGCAAAGGATATGACAGCTTGGCATGAGCTGGTTTAAGGTCTATGTTCTGCTGAGAGATAAAGGGCGGATGAAAAAAAGTGTGCAGAGTGGGGGCTCGTCCGGGATTATTCCTAGATCTCTGTGTGTTGTAGAACTCTCGCATAGGGATAGGGACTTAGTCTATATCCTCTACTACAGTCTACATAAGATTCTACTACTTCTACCTATCTCATAACTGTCTGACGGACATTTGTGTTGTGGTGTTTAGTTAATACTATTAGTTAGTGATTGATTGTATTGCTTCACCCACCCACACTCGGGTAACCACATCTCTAAGTCAACATGTCTACCCAAGAGATAGACTTAGACAAAGTTCAGGAAACTGGACGTAAGTCTGGTCTTGAAGGAGATGCTTTGAAATCCTATGTCCAAGAGGTGGAAAGAAATTTTCGCCAAGAGGAAAGAGAGAGGAGGAGAGCAGAAAGAGAACTGGAAGCCAGTAAAGTGGCTCTTGAGGAAAAGAGGATAGCGGCTGATAGTGAAATGAAACGGCTTGAGTTGGAAGCCGAGAGAGAAAAACGTGACCATGAGTATCGAATGAAGCTACTTGAGGCACAAGTGCCTGCTACAGGTGTAACTGATGGAGCTATGGGAGGAGGTGTACCTCCTGGCTCAGAGTCAACCAGTAGACGTGACTACCAGGCTATGAAATGGCCTTTACAGCCGTTCGAACCCGAGAAGGAACGGATAGACCAATACTTAGAAAAGTATGAGGCTGTGGCTATTGCAATGGGATTAGACAAACAGAAATGGTGTTTGAAACTCTCCCAGGGACTCCGTGCCAAAGGTTATGAAGTGTATGCACGCTTGCCACCGGGTTTACAGAATGATTACCCGGCATTGAGAGCGGCACTCTTGAAGAGGTTCGAGATCACCGCGCACTCATACCGACGGAAGTTTTGAACTTCAAAGCGGGAACCTGGTGAACTGTTTTCAGCATACAGTGTGAGATTGAACTCATACCTTCTTAAATGGATGGCCTTGGCCGGATTTAAAGAGGAGTATGAAAGTTTGCGTGAGTTGATGGTTGTAGATCAGATGTGAATGCAAATGTCTAAACCCTTGCGAAACTTCTTAGGTGAGAATGGGGCGGAGAGAGTAGATATAGTCACCAAGTTAGCCGAAAGATATGTGGAAGTCTATGGCGAGACTGGGGACACCAGTCCAACAGATCCGAGATCAAAAGATAAGGATCAAGGTAAGTCCAAGAAGGCCAAGAAGACCAGAGGTTCTGATGAACCAAGTAAACAGGTAAACTCCTTAGAGAGGAACTATAACGTCAACCAAGGTAAGAATAGCCCACCTAGTTCTCCAAAGAGGAAGTGGAGTGAACTGATGGTGCAAATTCTGCAAGTCCAGCACTCACAACACGAGTGAGTGCAAGAGTAAGCCCAAGGACTTTCACTTTGCTTGTCTTGCAGAGGTTAGGGATAGACCCTGCAGGAAAGTGAAGTCGGTTGATGGGAATCGTGAACCAGAGCGACCTCCAGTGGTGGAGAGTGTAGAAGTGAACGGGCAACAGGTGATGTGCCTCTACGACACTGGATTGCAATTTTCAGCTGTAATTGCATCCCACCTGACAGGCCCAGAGCAACTCACCGGGGAGATGACGGAGATACAGCCAGCCAGTAGGAGTGCTGTAGCGCTACGTTGCCCGATTGCCAATGTGGAGATTCGGAGCAAGTACGTTACTGGACTCATTCAGGCGGCAGTAGTACCTGATCCTCTCTATCCTTTAATTCTTGGCCAGAAGTACGTGTTTCTGGGTGAACCAGAACACCCTAGCATCCATAAGTCTAGGCAGGTCGGATATACAGAGGAAGAGGGACTAGAAAAGGTAAGTCTCCGGAAAACTCACCCGGAGGTGATGAGTACTGCTCGGAGCAAGGATGTGAAAGAGTGTCCTTGTTCGGAATGGTTGTCCAACGATGTGAACCCGTTAACTCAGGGTAAGTTCAACTCTGATAACCAGTCACCGTTAATTCAGACTGGAACAGAGAAAAGGCAGAGGGAACGTAAGTTGGTTCCTGAGAGCTTCAGAGCTAATCTGCTGCGAACGGTACATGTCAGGTCCCCAACCGGACATCTGACTGTAGGGACAACCAGTAAATGTCTATCCCGGTACTATTGGTGGCCGGGACTGACAGGCGACGTGCGCAGGTATATTAGGTCTTGTCCGGAGTGCCGTAAATGCACACCTGAGAAACGGACGAAGACGAAGATATCCTTCGCGGTTGGAGACCGAGTTCTAGTACTCCTCCCAATCGAGGGGAACGAATTCGAAATCTGGTGGCAGGGCCCATTCCTAGTGGATAAAGTGGGGCTCCACAAGCACTATGGAGTGGTGATCCTGGAAAAGTATTCTACTTTCCATTCCAGTCTCCTCATGTGCTATGAGGGGAAGCCCGATGATAAGTCTACCAGCCCAAGGGCGCAGAGATTCGCTGAAAGAACGATTCGGGGTTCAGGTCAGGTTGCGGAAAGCCTGTCACACCATAGGCAGACCTATATGTATGTGCAGGTACCTTCTTCGGTTCAGCCCGGTGCTCGGGGGAACATGACCGGCCAAAGGAACACCCGCAGTGCTAGCTACACTGAGAACCGTGGTCGGAAGAGGTGGGTTGTGTCGGAACGGACACAGACCCCTGGTTCCTCAACCCGACCGACTGCAGTCCAGCTGGGTCCTCGAAAAGGGAAGCTGGAGTTGCAGAAGTCCAGTAAACTCTGGCAGGAACGATCGTTAAATCAGGTCGAGACGGGAGCTCTGGTCCGCAAGATACTGCGAGATGCCCGATCGCAGTAGCGGAGTAAGCGTTGATTACCCGTGATACTGAGTAGCTTGTCTCCCCACCTAATGTGGTAAAAGTATCCTATACAATATTGACGGGTTAGACTTCCTCACCCGCCATCCGGTCTCTAAGAAAGAAGAAAGAACGACATAGACAGCTTCTGCGTAGAAGTGGAACGACGGGGTCGATCCTCTTAAAGTGGGGGCCTATGTGACAAAACGGCGTTCATCTGCCTAGGGTCGTTTGGTTACCGCACTATTTGGCGTGTCATTAGGGACTTTCCCAGCTATAAATAGACTGAGGAAAGCCGCTAGGTATTTTCCATCTAGAATCATCTCGAATAACCGGTGTTTGAATGAACCGAGGTTGCCGGGTGCTGCATTGAATTCCCGTGCAGAGAGAGATCTAGAAATTCTAGGGAGAAATGAATGTTTCCCGTGAAAGTGTTTTTCCCCAAGAAGCACTCACTTCTCATGCGCAGGAATTGGCACGAGGGGAGAAATGCGGCTAGAGTGTTCATTCACTTCGTACATTCTGAAGAGAGAAGACGCTGGCCGGTTTGAGCCATTTTGTTTGCGTCTAATAACCACCATATATCGGCTGACTGTTGGCTTAAGGAGGCTGATGTGCCCTTAAACAGTTCTGAAGCTGGCTGGAGTCTGGTTCATGAATCCAGGTACGGATTTGTTTAAATTAATTAACTCTGTCATTGTTCTATAAAACGCAACTGTGCTAACCTCATTAGTATGCGGATGCCGCTGCATTATTCATGAGCTAACGGATCGATAACGCCTGTTGTAGGCTACGTCGTGTGTTGTTTACAACCGTGTGTTCGCGAATCACCTGTTGGTAATGCAGTCGTGTTATGTTTGCGATTGAAACGTATCTTGCATGTATCAAGTATTGCAAATTGTTGCATCTATTAGGTTGTTGTGTTAGAATAGGATTTAGTTAATAGGCCTGATTGAGATCTAGATTTATGACAGTCAGTGAAGAGTACAACAAGAACTGTTAGACACCAAGGTAAGTGGGTAGGTGGAGATTCAAACAGAAGTGTGCTTAGTGACAACGTAAGGAGAGAACTTAGTTCTGTGCCACTAGGAATGATGAAACTATTGTGGTGTAAATTAATAGTGAATTCATTGTGTGTGGAACACGGGATTTCTGTGTGAAGGTAAGTCTTCATTGATGATTTATATATATATATGCTGTGACATTGTGTATGCATATATTAGGTCATGGTATGTGAAACTTCTGGGAGGAATACCGAACGCCAAATAGGTCGACGCGTGATAACAATGCGGGTAATCGCGATAGACATGTGTTCTGAATTCTTGTCTTTGCTTTCCTGATTCTTTCATGCTAGCACTAGTGCGAATGACTGCTGATGTGTTAGCAGTATGGAAGGATGCAAGGAGGTCGTATGAGACACCGGGGACATATGGGATATGGGGAATTGCCAGCAAGTTACGAACGTATGTTGTGGCAGACCAGGCCACAAATGAAGTTCGGTCCAACCAAGGCTCATCCACTTGGGAAGGGCTGAGCTGGAACATTACCCTTGGAACATGTGGGGAACATGTTTTCTCAAGAATGGCTTCTTGACTCTAAGTAAGAGTCTGATAAGAAGAGGTTGCTATAGTGTGGGCAGGTAGTCCCACAAGCAATCAGGAAGGTGTATATACGGATATGATCATGTATTATCCCTATATCCCGAGGGATGGTATATTGATCAAGCTTATGTTTCTTATTGAACATTATTAATATAAGGAGCGAGTCCAGGGACTCTTTACCTTAGGGTTTAGTTCAATTAATTTTAGAACTAAGATAGCAGCTTACTTTCAATAGTGACGTTAGCGACAACTGGTAGATGATTAGGGATAGGTGAGACCTATGATCAGACTCGTCATTCTGATTCTTACTTTGTTTGACGGGCTGTTCTCTTGAGGCCAGCTGACATCCACGACCCATGCTTTGCTACTCTCCATATAGAGATAATGCTTTAGTTATTTGTATAACTAAGTAGCATGACTGAGAGTTGAGTAGCTATTGATAGGATGCATGTGGACCAATGTTTGGGCCAGAGTACTCTCACCTGTCGCCCTCCCTTTTCAGGAGTTGCCTGTTGAGGAACCAGTCAACTAGATTTGTCGTTGGCCGGAAACCACTTCGTATGCTACAGCGAAGGGTTGAACCATATACTTACCTCGCCTGACTTAACCACACCATATGCCAGGGTGACCCATTATGTATGAAGGTGCATCCAGAGATTCAAGTGCCATGACGGTGCACGTGTGGGACACGATGGTTTGTTGTTGAGTTTATACTTGTGAAGATATAGTATTTCAGAAGGAGCTTTCAGTAAATTGAGCAATCATGCTCTATGACAGGAGACACCTGACCGTATACAAATGCGGTGGTTCTGCCTAAACGCGGACAAATGTTTATTCCTACACTTAGGAGGTTCCTACGACAGTTTGAGTGGAAGGTCATGATGAGACCTACACCAGCTTCCGTATAAGAGACCCAAAGAAAGTGATAAGGTGTCAAGGGACTAGGGAATCTAGTTCAACCTGAATATTGTCTCCAAAAGAAATATGTATCAGATTCTACTATTATATTGAAACAGTGTGCAGACTTTGAACTATGTTACATTATCTGATGCGCCGAGCAGTGAACTGTGTTATCAGTAAGGGACCATTGAATTGGTCAAAGAACTGAATCGAAACCCAGTGTTACTGTGCTATCAGTTAGGGACCATTGAATTGGTCATGAACATAGACAAAACTCAGTGCTACTGTGTTTGAAGTGTGAGACCGTTAAATTGGTCAGTGACAGATTCATCACTCATGAGTAATGTGCTACAGATCGACCATTAGATTGGTCATAGGTTATTGACATTCATTAAGTTTAGATTAGTTGGAGGTAAATCCAGGAGGATGGTAGTCCAGCTAGTGATTACAGATACCTGTGCAGTACTTTATTCGCAGTGACTTAGTACTGTATGAGGAAGATGCAGTTGGTCCAGTTGAGTAAGGTCCAGCAGTAACTCTATTGTTGTTGATCCACGCTTGGGAGACGGAGTGGTCACCAAGGTCCAAGTCATCTCACTGGAAGGAGGCCGGGTGAGTGGCGGACCGACTGGACGGGACATCTGCATCCACTCTACTTCTCAACTTAATGATGACCACTAGATCTCTGATTCTGTCTCTACCCTATCTACTATTTATGTAAATAGATTTCTCTCTCAGGATATTCATTTCAGTTCTATATTCTCAGGGGTAGAATCAAGTTGATATATGTTGACTTACTCTTTGTATACTTATTGAATGTGGTCTCGGACGATGCCTAAGTGTTCATTGTTCCACAGGAGTAGGTAGTTAGTGGGGGTCTAGAATCTGGAGGGGCTTGTGTTCATTGTTCCACAGGAGTAGGTAGTTAGTGGGGGTCTAGAATCTGGAGGGGCTTGTAGACTTATATAACTAATTTGAGATCAACCACAGGGAAAAATTGTGTATCGGCCTGTCCAACCCCTGGGGCTAGAATACACGGGAGTGGTAGAGACACCTAGGGGGTGGTTCACTCTCACTACCCAAGGCGAACTCGTTACAGGCATGAGCTGGTTTAAGGTCTATGTTCTGCTGAGAGATAAAGGGCGGATGAAAAAAAGTCACTTTAGGATACAATACTTTTACCAAAAGTTAGGCAGACAATGTCCTAATCTATGATATGTAAAACAGATATTGTATTTCATACATATTTACTCTCATATACCACCAGGTTTCCTCATGCTTCTCTTTGTGTCTCACCTTGCTGGGCTTCTTCGAACCTGTCTTTCTCTGCCAACCACTGAGCATACGGCACATACACATCGGTCTTGTACTCTGGGTATTTTTCTACCAACGCAAATGCCTAAGACAGTTAATAAATTATTGAATTTTTTAAAATATCTAATCAAATATACATTTTTCATACAACATGGTTTTACTGTAGTCAAATCAATAAATCAAACTTGTTCTTCGGCAAATTATGGCCTGCTGTTTGTGGTTTTCCACACACTCTGGGACTTGTAATATTTCCAACGTGCATATGGACCTTACATTTTTCACTTTTATATGAGAGACTAGGTATCAGATCTCATTATCCAAAAGATAATGGAGACATTTGATTGATTGATTGATTGATTTAGAAACCGACATCACAGCATTCGGGACATTCCCATAAGCGCTCCGTCCCCATCCACAGCAACCAGCGAAGAGTTCCAACACTAATAGTTCCAGTAGCAATCTGATTATATGTCCGTCTCGCCTTTCCTCTGAGCGCCGAGCGTCGGCCAGATCCCCTCGTCACTCCTCGCTGCCTCATTCTAACCAGACCATGGTGATCCATTTGCTCCTCCGAGGTGTACACGTGCTCCCACAAGGCCGCAACCACATCTGCCTTGTCATGCATCAATACTCCACCAATGGAGACATTTGATATAAATAGAAACCAATACTTCTTGTAAAAATACTCAGCCGTGTGCATAGATTTAAACCAGTAACAGCCCGGGAAGGTTAACCCGGTCAACAAATGCCCGCAGAAGTCAGAAGTGTCGGCCTAACGGCGCAAGAACGCAGAAGAAGAAGAAGAAGAAGAAGAAGAAGAAGAAGAAGAAGAAGAAGAAGAAGAAGAAGAAGAAGAAGAAGAAGAAGAAGAACCAGTAACTTCTTAGCCTGAGGTGGTCACCATAACTACTAAACCACAACTCCTCCATCAAGGATTCAATTCCATGTATTGCTAGAGAAGGATTTTCATAGATGTACAACCTAGGGGCTATTCAACCTCATAACATGATTGCTAGATAGTACTCTGAGAAGGAAAGATTACAAGAATGACAGTTGCTAACTTGCTACCCTCTTATCAAACTGAACACTTATGGACAAAAATAGCGAGAATGACAGGTGTTAACTTGCTACCCTCTTAGCAAACTGAACATTTATGGACAAAGATGGTGAGAATGACAGTTGTTAACTTGTTACTCTCTTATAACATTGAACACTTATGGACAAAGTTGCGAGAATGACAGTTGTTAACTTGTTACTCTCTTATAACATTGAACACTTATGGACAAAGTTGCGAGAATGACAGTTGTTAACTTGTTACTCTCTTATAAAATTGAACGTTTATGGACAAAGAAGGTGAGAATCACAGTTGTTAACTTGTTACCCTCTTATAAAACTAAACACTTATGGACAAAGTTGCGAGAATGACAGTTGTTAACTAGTTACTCTCTTATAACATTGAACACTTATGGACAAAGTTGCGAGAATGACAGTTGTTAACTTGTTACTCTCTTATAAAACTGAACTCATTCTGAAGCAGTCATTTCAGTTCAATAATGAACATTAAACATTTATAAAAATGGATGCAAAAGCCTTTATCAAAAGCTGCCTTAGCACAACTTACATCTTCCCAATGTTTGGCTTCTACTCTCATGGCTATCAAAGCCTTCTGATCTCCCATTTTGTTATAAACCTCAGCTGCATACTCATACTGCTCCATCTTCGTCAAGTAATGGGCAGCTCGGGTCAAAGCTTCCCTATCGGCCTTGTCTATTTTGCGAGCCAGATCTATCATCCTTTAGAATATAAACAATAATGTGTTCATTTCATCTTTCATCTTTTGAGAATATAGACTAAAATGTGCTCACTACATCTATCATCTTTTGATAATTAATACATACAAAAATGTGCCCACTATATCTATCATCCTTTCAGAATATAGACAACAATGTGTTCATTACATCTTTCATCTTTTGAGAATAAAGACTAAAATGTGCTCACTACATGTATCATGCCGGCTCCGTGCGAAGGGGTTATGGATGCAGTTCGTGATCCCACATACCTGCGTTTGAAACACAGCTGCGCAGAATTTGGCAGCAGACCGTGTTGCGTTGATTTTTTTAATGAAATGGTATTGGTGCTGGTCATTCAGAAAACAATGGTAAACTACTGAATGTAAACTTGCCAAGAGATTACAACAGCAAAAATTGCTGATGTTGACTGTAACATCCTGTAAAGGACATGCAACTAACTTTTTAACATGTATCATCCTTTCAGAATATAGACAACAATGTGCTCACTACATCTATCATCCTTTGAGAATACCGACTAAAATGTGCTCACTACATCTAACATCCTTTCATAATGTAGACAACAATGTGTTCACTACATTTATCATCCTTTGAGAATATATACAAGAATGTGTTCACTACATTATTTCCTTCCAGAAAAAAATGTGTTGACTAATTCTGAGATAACCTCACAATGTATTTTAAGAAAGTGAGATATTGGCATCTGAAATTCTTTTTCTAGAAAAACGTTACAATTAAAGTTTCATTTGTGTTTCATGTCTATAGTGTAAAAGTATATTTGTAACAATCTACCTATTAAAAATATTAAGTATGTCTCAAATTTGGTAGAAAAAACTTAATAATGGTTTATATTTAATTTATCTATATTCTTCTTCTTCTTCTTCTTCTTCTTCTTCTTCTTCTTCTTCTTCTTCTTCTTCTTCTTCTTCTTCTTCTTCTTCTTTCGTTTGCCTGAAATATGTTTATAACTGCAATGTTGTCTCTATTTTTAATTTATCTATATATATATATATCTATATATATAAATATATATATATATATATATATATATATATATTGTCTCTATTTCTAATTTATCTATATAACATACATGTATAAAAAATATGCACATGTCGAATTGACACCAAAAAAAAAACCTGTTAACATTATACATGGCACAGACTTTCTAACCAGGTCACTTTTAGTGTGTGCATTAGTAAATTATGGGAAGCCACAGTGGCGTAGTGGCTAGACACTCATTTACTGGGTCAGTGGTCAAGGGTTTGATCAGCATCGGTGTGGATTAAGATTTGTACAACTGACCAGGACTCCAAGGTCGACCCAGCCTAAAATAGGTGCCAAGAAATGTCTGATGAAGTAAAGGCAGCCACCATGACACTGACCAAATCACTCAGTGAGACTGGTCTATTCAAATATGGGTCTAGCACCATATAACCAATGCACCTTAAGGTATGAAACAGGGTCCTTTACTTCATTCAATCAATCAATCAATCAATCAATCAGGTGCCGTCTCCACAATGAAGGTTGGCTGCAATGGATCTCCAACACTATATGTCTCTCGCCCTGACTGTACATTCTGTCATATTGCTGTTTGTCCATCTCTTGATGTTATCTTCCCGCTTATATCGTTATTTGCCTCTTGCTCATTTGCCTTCAGTCTTACTTCCCAGTACGATTTTTATAAGAGTGTTACATCTTTTAACGTGGCCGAAATATTTCACTTGCCTCTTTTTCCTTTCTTTCATCAACTCTCTTTTCCTTCCCAGTTTTTCTAAAACCTCTGTATTTGATTGTTGTTGTTTCCATGACATATTTTTCTGTATATCAACATCTCCAGGGCCTCAATTCGACCTTTCTAATTGCTTTTTCAATGTTCAGGCTTCCACGCCATATAGTAGTGTTGAGCATACACGATAATTCTCATTTTTAATGCGTTGTTAATCTCTCTAGATGTTAATACTGATTTCATGCTTTGAAAATATTTTTGGCCATTATTATTCTTTTTTTTAATTTCTGTTTCACTTCTGCCATCATCTGTTATTACATATCCAAGATAGGAGAAACTTGTTACTTGTTTTAGTCTATCCCCATTTACTGTGATATTCATTGATGACCTCTCCTTTCCACTGCTAATTATCCTTTACTTATTCATAAGTTGCATCAGCTGAAAGATTACAATTTGTGTTTCTGAAATAGACATCTAAAAATCTAAATTCTGATTGAAAGTTATGTATTACTTTGTTTCATGTCAAAGTTCATGGGAAAGATTTAAAAAAAAAAAAAAAAAAAACATACTAGAGCTTGCTATAAAAGCAAATTATAACAAAATAACAGAGCAAGTTTGTTTTTGATAGTTTTAAATAACATTGGTATAGCTAAATATAACATAATAGAGCTAGCCATCAAAGTAAATTATAACAATACGAAAGTAGCATGTTGGTGTTTGATATTTAAAAAAAAACATTGGCATTGGAATAATTACAAACAACATATCAGAATTTCATACTAATTTATTTATAACATAATCCATGCTGATTAGAACTACACAGAAAAAGCATATTAGTAAATTGATATCAAAGAAAATTAGAACAATACAGAAAGTAGCACTGGAAGTAGAATAAAATTAGAATAATAATATAAAGTAGCATATATGTAGTTCATATCAAATTAAATTAGAATCATAACAGAAAGTAGCAAATTGGTAATTAATATCAAAGAAATATAGAATAATAACATAAAGTAGCATATTAGTGCTTACTGTTGCAACACACTCAAATACAGAAAGTAATAAATCACAGCTTAAAATCAAAGAATATGTGAAAATAAGAGAAAGTCTGAGCTTGATATCAAGAAAGTAATATATCAGATCTTGATATAAAAGAAAATGTGCACATGAGAGGAAATAATATATCAGAGCTTGATACTGATTTAAAAAATATATCAGAGCTTGATATCAAGAATGTAATATATATCAGAGCTTGATATCAAGAAAACAACATATCAGAGCTTGATATCAAAAAGATAATATATCAGAACTTGATATCAAGAAAGTAATATATCTGAGCTTGATATCAAGAAAGTTATATATCAAAGCTTGATATAAAAAAGCAATATATCAGGGCTTGATATCAAGAAATGTGTGGACAAAAGAGAAAGTAATATATCAGAGTTTGATATCAAGATAGTAATAAATCAGTTTGATATCAAGGAAGTAATATATCAGGACTTGATATAAAGAATATAATATATCAGGGCTTAATATCAAGAACATATGAACAAAAAAGAAAGTGATATATCGGTGCTTACATGTCAGGCCAGGCGTGGTCTCCTATGATGTCAATGGCTTTCAGATATTCCCCAGCAGAAATATACATCTCTGCCGCAGCTCGTGGTTCGTTGCTATTCTTGGCCCAGTCTGCTTGTTTGGTGATGAGAAGCTTCTTGTCAAGAGCATCACCTGCCCCAAGGAACTCCTGTAGTAACAAGGTCAATAGAAATTATATATATATATATATATATATATATATATATATATATATATATATATATATATATATATATATATATATATATATATATATATTACACCGGTCTACCACTGATATGATATTCTCATTGCGACAAATGCAAGAAAAATGCCGGTGAACAGAATCAACCACTGTTTATTGCCTTCATCGACCTCACAAAGGCATTTGATTTGGTCAGTCGTGAGGGTCTGTTCAAGGCACTAAAGAAGATTGGCTGCCCACCAACTCTTCTGTCCATTGTGGAATCGTTCCACACAGGCATGAAGGGTATAATCAAGTTTGATGGTGCAACTTCTGAAGAATTTGAAATCAAGAGTTGAGTTAAGCAAGGTTGTGTACTAGCTCCCACCCTCTTTGGAATATACTTTTCACTTCTACTGAAATATGCATTTCATGATCAGGATGGTGGTATATACATTCACTCACGCTCAGATGGCGGCCTCTACAATGCTCAGAGATTGAAGGCTAAGACCAAAATTAGGAGGGTACTGATCAGAGAGTTGCTTTTTGCAGATGATGCTGCAGTTACGACCCACTCTGAGGAAGAATTGCAATGTCTACTATCTGTATTCTCCAATGCTTGTTCTGAATTTGGTTTAACAATTAGCAAAAAGAAGACACAGATTATGTCACAAGGTGCACATGGGGTACCATCAATCTTTATTGACGACGCCGAACTAGAGATAGTAGACCATTTTTACATATCTAGGATCAGTGGTAAATAGCAAATTATCCCTAGATCAGGAAATCAACATCCGGATTGGTAAGGCAGCAACAACAATGAACAGGTTAAGAAAAAGAGTCTGGGAGAACAGGAAGCTTACTGCCAAAACAAAAGTCCTTGTCTATCAAGCCTGTGTCCTTAGTACTCTTCTCTATGGCAGTGAAACCTGGACAACTTACTCACACCAAGAGAAAAACTTAAACAGGTTTCATATGCGGTGTCTGCGAAGAATTCTTGGTATTAAGTGGCAAGACAAAATCACAAATACTGAAGTATTGGAAAGATCAGGTTGTGTGACAGTTTATTCCATGCTCAGTCTTCGTAGACTTAGATGGATAGGACATCTTAGGAGGATGGATGATGGTAGAATACCAAAGGATATCTTTTTTGGTGAATTACAGATGGGTAAGAGATCTCAGGGTCGGCCTCTACTACGATACAAAGATGTGTGTAAGCGGGACATGATTGATACAGGCATTGATAATGCACATTGGGAGCAAGTCGCCGCTGAACGTGTTGCATGGAGGGCAAATATCAGAAATGGAATAAAGTCAAAGGAGAAAATTATTGCAGAAAAGTCACACACCAAGCGTTTGAGACGTAAGATGGTGCATGATGGTGGAAATGACCACGTGTTCACATGCACCCACTGTGAACGGACATTTACAGCGCAAATTGGCCTTATCAGTCACACTCGCTACCGCCATAGTTAAAAGTTATTATGCCTTTTTAAAGCACAAACTATCGTCTGTCAAGACGGCAAGGTGCCAATGATGATGATGATATATACACCCACCTCAACAGCCAACATAAATATCAATATTAATAGCAAGCATTTCTGTCCGAAAAGTATTATTATTCCCTAGGTGAAACCTCACTTGAAGTGATAGAAGCATACACTTATTTAATGAGGAATGTAGACAAGAGTGGAACAGATAAAGATATGAGAACTAAAATACAGAACAATAGATGAGTTTTTATAGAACTGGGACAATTGTGGAAGTCAAGGCAAATTAAATTTAGTACCAAACTTAGAATATTCACTTCATTAAATAAGTACAACTGTATGGATCAGAAACATTGAAAACAACAAAAACTATTGCAAATAAACTACAAACATTTACTAATTGGTGCCTGTGTAAAATAGAAGGAATAAAATGGTATGACAGAATCATCAATGTGGAGTTCATGAAGAGAACTAGACAAATACCAGTGAACAATGAAGTGAAGAAAAGATGAAAGCGCTGGATAGGCCATACACTGAGAAATCCTGAGAATTGTATAACTAGAAAGACTTTTGTCTGGAACCCACAGGCAAAAGAAATAGAGGAAGACCTAAAAACACATGGAGAAGGGAAGTAGAAATAGAAATGAATAAAACTGGGAAGACAAGGATGGATCTGCATGGGATGGCTAAGGTCTAAGGTGACAAAATTATTATTATATGCACAACACTATAAAGCATTTAAACAGAAGCCACAAACAATGTGTTGCTTGATTTATTGCCTGGCGTATTTCTGCTGCAACTCAGTCAGGTGTATACTGCAGAGTTATATATTAATGAAGTGAATAAATGAATAATACTGTAGCTGAACCATAAACTATAAAACCTGATGTTTAAGTATTACATTACTTTGGCCTGGTCGAACATCCGGAGGTCTGTGTACATATTAAGTGCCTTCTGCTCTTGGATTTGACTTCTTGTACAACTTGGCAGCCTCCTGAAACTTGCCTTGATAAGCATACGCATCTGCTAGGAATACCATGTTGTCTTGCTCTCCTCTACGTCTGCGTTCCTGTTAGTTACAAGAAATAAAACCAATAAATTATGTTGTTTATATAATCACACGACCTTTCCAAGTTCATTTTCTAGTCAATTTAATGTTCTGTAGTTTGCCATTACTTTCGAATGGAAGGTCAACATATTAGTTCAACTGATCAGTGCATGGAACAATCCTACTACACCGCCCTCAGAATGAGAAAGTTTAAGCATGTTAAACCTCTCGGCCGTTCCAACCTCTAAATTATATAACATGAAATTTCACTACAAGATTATAATTACATTTAAGATGATAACACTGAGATAAAGCAAATATTGGTAGTTTATGAATGAAATAAAATTATATTTTTTTTTTTCGCATATCCTTTACAGGACATCGCTGTCAACATCAGCATCTTTCAGCTGATTGTTGATTTCTTGGCAACATTACGCTCAGTAGTTTGCCATTGCTTTCTGAGGCCAGCTCACATATCCCGTAAGTTACCAATGCGGCGAGAACCGCTACCAATTCTTGCGCAGGTTACATTTCCTCATGTGGATATACAGGATTACGGAGAAAGACGTTAACCCCTAGGCCAGGGAGACCGGCAAAATTATATTAGTCAACCTATATTTTTTATATATTGATAACCAGTGAAGAAATTAAATAACTTGAACAGGAAAATACAAGTTTATTCATGTCCTCTTATAAGATGTTGCAATCAACAACTGCATTTATTGGCTGTTCGTGATTTACTACATAATTAGAACAGTAGTTGTGAACTGCTTTCTGAGCAGCCGATTGTCATACATTCAAAATCAAAATGCAAAGCAATCTGCTCCCAATTGCCTGTGGCCAAATTAAAACCCTCAACTTGGTGTGAAGAGGAATTGTGAAACTGGGTTCACTAACCCTAAGCCATAGACGCCAAAATTAAACAGAAATTAACAAACAATTTCTATCCTGGCCACAGAACAGGACACAATGAACTTTGAACCACAAGTTCAGAGTTGAAGGTGATTAACTTTATCCAGTAATTGTTTTATGAAACTGAGTCAACTCCAGAGCTGTAGTCTCCTTCTTCTTCTCCTTCTGCCTTTCATCTCCCATTAGAGCATAGGCACACAGTCAACTCACGCCATTTTCCTGACTGGTTGGATGTTACAGCTAAAGTTTTCTACAGGATGAAACAGCAGGCCTCATGCCAAGCCTCCGTTAGGTTACAGTGTTATTGCTATTTGCTTTTCTTATGGATCATTGGTGATCAACTCTGTCCACAGCTTTCTGTCTTTTATGCTGCAAATCATTTCTAATACTGGTGTTCCTCCATGCTATGATGTCAAAGTGTCCAGCATCTTCTCTCTTGGTCTCCCCCTGCTTCTGCTTCCTTCCAACTTTCCATTTATCTTAACATACTTCAGCTTACATTAAAAACACAACATTTAATAGAAACACAATCATGTTACCTCTATAGAATGTATCAGTTCCAGGTAACGCAAGTCCTTGACCCTAATGAAAGATTTCTTGGCTGTATCAAAATCTAAGCCTTCAAGAGCTTCATGTGCCAGGGCCTCCCAGTCACCCTCAGTGACGCCTAAACATGCCACTTTGTATGCATCTCTGAGAGTGATGACAAGACTGAGTAAATAATATTATACACAGCTTATTACAGAAAAATTTGTTACATTTTACACAAATAATTAAACACTGCCATTTGCCTGTAACACTTTTCACATACAATATGAAATCTCAAATCTATGTTTACAAAACTAATGAGCAAATGTGGGTATTGAGAGGTAGTGAGTTAATTGTGTGCTAATCTATTAAATACCTCTAAACTGTGATATGACCATCAGTGGGTAAAAGGTACCATAACCTCTCTTTCCTGCTGCCTTGCAGGGTTCATTTCTTTAAACAAAGACTAGCAGAGTTAGATCATAGACAAACTGATGAAAGCCAATGGGAAAACACCATTGTACATTTATATTATGATTCTTCAACTCACACAATTTCAGATAAGCTGTCAAATACAATAGGAAAGAATTGAGTACTATATAGAGCTTGTACTACTGTACGCATGTGAAATATGGAAAATAAGCATATAAGCTGGAAAATACCTGATTGCAGCTGAAATGTGATTCCTAAGGAAAATGCAAAGAATACTATGGACGGACATAAAAAAAGAATAAGGCAGTCCTTTAAGAAAGAGGTGAAAACCATAAGTTGGTTAATGAATTTTACATTGACATTCCAAGTTTCATGGGCATGTTACAAGAAATAAATTTGACAACTTATTCACAGCTGGCAAATTTGTGAGAAAAGAACAAGGGGAAGACCTGGATGGCATTGTCACATGACATAACTGGGACAAGATCATAGACCTGATCTGAGACTCTGGTTATCAAATGAAACAGCGATCCATGACACATATTGGCACTGGCATATTACACATTATGATGATGACTGAGCTGTATTTCTAACAAAATTATCAAGACATTATTTTTTATTTTGCATCAGGAGCTTCATTCTTTTGGGAAAAGTATAGAATGTAAGAGAACTTTATGGAAACTAACTTAAGACATAGTTAATTTAAAAAACTAATCAGTTTTAGATACTTTCACCAGCTATTACTTCCCAGGTTCAATGCTGTAACTGTCTAACTATGAGCTCAGCGTCCTCCATCCCGTTCTTCCTACCAAGACGTATTTCTGGCATAGATCCTATTTACACAGGAAGTTTCTCTACAAATGAATTATAAATACAGCAAATATTGAGCCATATCTATATAAGACTGGAGGGAGGAGGGGGTTTACTTTTGTACAATTTTTTTATATCACTGTCTACCTCTTGCTCACCTCCCTTCAGTTCTTGACTTCAGTGTGGGTTTACAAGAGGGCTATGTCTTTTAATGTGGCTAAAATATTTGACTTGTCTCTTTATTTATTTCATCGATTCTGTTTTCATTCTCAGCTTCTCTGGAACCTCTGTATTTGGTTGCTTTTATTTCCATGAAATATGACATATCCTTTGGTATATCCACATCTCCAGGGCTTCAATTGGACTTTCTAATTGCTAGATCATTATTCATGACTCACATGTGTCACATAGCAGTGTGTATAACATATGACACTTCTCATTTTTAACTGAGTCATCAGCAATTCCCAAGTCATACAAGTGTGTACAATTCAATTCAACTGGGTTCAGCTACAACAACGCGACACAAACATGTATATACACCAGACATGTAATCGTTGGCACAAATATTTTAGACAGCACTAACTTAAACATCTTCTTCTCCAGATACTGGTACATTGGGGCTGACTGTGGCACATCCACTGATGTCATCGCGTACACGTGGAGGCAGAATATCTTTGAACCACTAAACCCAACCACAAATCCCTGAAAATGGATCAATCCAACATTAAATTCTACTTCTGGTTCTTATTTTACACCACAGTCACTCATTACAATCTAATATACACACCTTTATTCCAATTTATTCATATTTCACATTTTCTAAGTTTATAAATTCTGAATATTGCCCATCATAAAAGAGGGCCTCAAACGAAAACATAAAATGTATTTTTTTTTTTTTGTGTGAATATATTTTGAAAAAGTAAAGAACAAATGTACCATTTTTTTAATGTAGTGGAAAGATGCCTGTTCTCAACATTTGTACTTTAATTTGCCATTTAAATATTTAACAATACTCATAGTATATACTTTTTTATGCATATCCTTTTTACAGGACATCACTGTCAACATCAGCATTTTACTGCTGTTGTTTATGTCTTGGCAAGTTTACGATCAGCAGTTTGCCATTGTTTTCTGAATTACCGGCTCCCATACCAACACATTAAGACCCAGCACAACAGTCTGCTGCCAAATTCAGTCGCAGCTATGTTTCAAACGCAAGTAAGCGGCCTTACGAATCAGCGTCTGTAAGCCCTTCGTCACAGAAACTGGCATAATATATACTACGAAGATGAAATTGTCCAAGCCACAATAAGTGAATCAATATATATTAAATGAGGCATTAAAACATATAAGAGTTAATAGCTACATCATCCATTCACTACAACAGATCCTTCAGTACATCAGTCTTTACAAGACAACCTGACAATAACAACATGAGGTACCAACAGAATTCTCCTACCTGCAGTTTTTGTTGATGCACAGGAAAGTTGCCCGCTTTGATGTTGAGCATGCCATTGCCTGAGAAGCACACCATGTCTTCATACTGAGAGTTCCAGGCAACACTGATTGCAGTTCTCTCCTATAGAAGCACACATGAAAGGTCACAATAAAGCTTATTAACACTGGGTTGTGTAGCTGCTTCATAAATTGCTTTAAAAAAATGTCTCTATGGCTAGGATATAAAAATGTGTAATATACTTACCTATAAAGTACTTAACAGATTCTGTGCCAAACAAAAAGGTTTGGACCAAACAAAAATGGATGGTGGAAAATGGGAAGTGGGCATATGTCACAGTTATGACTTAAAAGTTGTTAATATGGTAGCAGAATGTTGTATTATATATCAAATTAAACAAGGTTGCAAAAGGAAAACTACTGTACTAATATTTAACTATAGTTTAATTTATAAGCCAATGGCAGTTACAGGAAAATTGAATAAGATGATTTAAGGTCTTGATTTATGAGGCAGGGTGGCCCTGTTCCCTTCCTCATCAGCTTTCCTTTCCAGACAACTCCCAAAATGTTCTGAAAATTGTCTGGTATCCATTTTAAATGAGGCTGTATCAACCCCAAAGACGTACTGGTTAGAAAAGCTAACCCTGCCTCTGCTGGGCCACTGTCTTGACAGTTACTACCCATGTCATAAGAGAAATCATTATTCCTACATTGAGATAAGTTCACTGGAGAAGAGAAGTAGAGTCAGAAATGAATAATATGGGGAGGACATGGGTAGAGCTGCATGAGATAGCTAAGGTTAGGAGGGCTTGGATTGAGTTGGTTGATCTATGCCCCAGTGGGGGATAAACAGTGAAAGAAGAAAATAATCAGAACAGCTGCCATCTTCATAACAGAGGTCAGCTGCAACAGAGATCCGTGACTGTCTTTGGTCAGATAATGGTCTAAAATCCTTACAAAAGTCCATCATCTGATGTTATTTTTCCATCTAAATGATTGTCTTCACTTGTTGTATGTCTGTCTTCCACCACTCCCTCTAGGAAGTTTTTCAACAAGGCATTATTTCTTTATACGTGCCCAAGTTAGTTAAAGTTGCATGTCCTTTACAGGAAATCGCAGGCAACACCAGCATTTTTTGCTGTTGTGATCTCTTGACAAGTTTACGTTCAGTGGTTTGCCATTTCTTTCTGAATGACTGGCACCCATACCATTTTGTAAAAAACCAACGCAACGCGGTCTGCTGCCAAATTGAGCGCAGCTGTGTTTTGAACGCAGGTATGCAGGATTACGAACTGCGTCCGTAACCACTTCACCACGCGGCCGGCATGTGCCCAAAAAAAATAAATTAGTTGCATGTCCTTCACAGGATGTAGCAGTCAACCCCAGCATTTTCGCTGTTCGTGATTCCTGGGCAAATTTTACGTTCAGTAGTTTGCCATTGCTTTCTGAATGGCTGGCACCTATACCTTTTTCGAAAAAACCAGCACCGCTGAGTTTCGAACACGGGTATACAGGCTCAAAAACCGCGTTTGCAAGCCCTTAGCCACAGAGACCGGCATGTGCCCAAGGGGGAACTAAAATATATCGAATGTCTTCTTGTTATAGGGTGCTGTATGCTAATGAGTATCTGGTGCAAAGATGATTGAATGAAGGCGGGTTGACTAGGTGAGAAGTATAAAGAGCATATATTGTATAGAGCTTGTAAGCAGTGGAGATGTGGTTTCTGAGATGAATGCTGCGAATACCGAGGACGGCCAGAATAACTAACAACAATTACTGGAATGAGACTAATGAAGATAGAACATTATAAGCAATTATAAAAAACAACAGTGTTCTTTGGTCATGTAATGAAATTCGAGGCACTGGATAACATTGAGACAACTGGAATAATCATGTAAACCATGTAAACATGTGATAATGTAATCATACATAGTTTTCTATTAAAAAATCTAAACAATTACTCCTGCAAAGAAACAAACATTATACAGCAGGTTTACCTGGAAAAGAAGCTCTTTGGTTATCAGATCATAGACAAGTAGGGTGTTCTGATCATCGACTACGGCCAGCTTGTTCCGGGTGGCACTCAGATCCAGGCATCTCACCGAAGTGCCTTGTTTCAGTAGCAAGATGGGGAAAGGATTGTCAGCAAATATTTTCAGGATCTAAAAATACAAAAACAAGTGCAAAATGACATCAGTTTGTTAACAGCAGATGCTTAATATAAATGAATCTTTATTATTGTGATGTGTATTTTTCTTATAAATACAGACTTCTTTAAAAACATGAATCATGAATACAACAGATTAATCTATTTGAATTGTTGCCCAGAATGCAGATTCAAACACGTCACTGCACCAGACTTAAAGAGTTGAAACTCAGTCTACTGGTGGATTCTCAACCGACCAGCCAAGCATCTTCTCATGCTTCTTCTGACTTTCATCTCCCAATGGAGCACAAGAACTCAACCAGTTCATGCCAAGCTCTTTGTAAACTTGGTTATGATTGGTTCGATTCTGGAGCTACAGTTTTCTTTCACCAGCCCTCCTTAGTTGCTTCCTATGGCACGCGTGGTAGGTTATATATAGACTTACTATTCTTTGCTTCCTTTATGGGCCCCAGTAACACATAGAAATCTTATCATATTGTGCAACTTTTAAAATACTTTTTAAATGAAATCATACAGGCATACCTGCCCATTTTTGAGACCAACAAGTAGTCCTTCCTTTCCTGGAGGTCCACCAATGACTTTGATGTAGCGAATAATTGATTCCATCACCCACTCTCTTTCCTTGTCACCGGTAAAGGACAAACACTGCAGACGCTTCTCCTGAAAGCCAGATTACAAGAAACTCTTCAATTCATCTCAATAAGAACTGGTGAACACAAAGCACAATGTCTTTAAAATGTATTTATATATAATATATAAAATTCTGGTGTTATATTTTTCTAAAAGTACCGGAGAGTTTTAGAAATGCCACCATGAACTCATAACTCATTGAAAAGAAAATCCCAACTGCACCTCCATAAAGTAGATGACGGGATACAATTCATGGTATGGCAAATGCTGTTATGTGAACAGAATATCGACCAGGATAATTTAAAAATTCTGCAGCTGAGTGAAATAGGGTACTCATTTGCCCTGACAGTTGCAAATTGTTATCAAGGGCAGATTAACATAACCCAGTGTGGTTGTGGAAATCAATGGGAAACCGATATATTATCTTCCCAAGTATTCATGATTTGAAATGCTGCTAAGTGCTGATTGAATTAATGAATCAGTTCTAAAATAATTTAAAATCACCTGTGCATCACAAAGAAAATATTAGATAGTAATTTTTCCAAGAACTGATGTTTAATGTTCAATTTTATTTTATGGTATCATCTTAAATCTATACCGTATGGATACAGAAGAACATAAATTTCAACAAATTAAATTAAGTAAAGGAAACAAAAGGCCCTTTTACATGCCTTGAGGTACATGATGCTGGCCCATTTTTGTACAGATGAACTGGCACTCCAGTCGATGTGGTCAATACAACATGGCTGCCTACACTCCCCAAGACATTTCCCTGTACCTATTTTAGGCCAGGCTGACCAGCTCAACTGTTTACATCCACATCGATGTGGAATCAAACACAAGACCACCAGGCCAGCAGACATGTTTCTAGCCACTATGCTACCATGCCTCCCAACTCAGTAATAGTTTACAATATCAGTGTTCAGTAAGATGCCATCGTTACAATGCCCTAACTATGCTTCGTTATCATTTATCTACTGATAATAACAGCATCAGGCCACAACAATTACCTGGCACAGAATGATATGCTGCGAGCACACGACGAGAAGGTTGCATTCAAACTCCTTGTGGATCTTCTCTTTCACACGGTAATGCATGTCTTCAGTGTCCTCTGAATACAATTCATAAACAATGATTCGATCTGGCAGCTGAACCTGTAAAATGTCACCAAAATTAGTAATAGTTAAAATACAAATGGGAAACAACTTGAGAAAGTATAGACTGCAATGTTTTGTTAAGTCTGAAAGAAGATGAGGGTTAGGTGCAGAATTTCCTCTCTGAGTTTTAATGTAGTGGTAAAGAATAAAGGTTAATTATTTTCATTGTTTTTAAAAATATATTGGCATTATAAGTAGCACCATATGCCCCTTATGTATCAAGACACAGAAAAGGGTTCTCTACTTTTACTTTTTTTTTACTTACAGCAAGTCTGTTCTTGTAGATGGCTATTTTTTTAACCAGATCACGACACTTGATCCGCACTGAAATAAAGCCAAACAATAACACTTCAAATGTTGTTCAACATGAACTCCTGATTTTTTTTTAAAAATAATCTCTTTCTCTCTCTCTCTCTCTCTCTCTCTCTCTCTCTCTCTCTCTCTCTCTCTCTCTCTCTCTCTCTCTCTCTCTCTCTCTCTCTCTCTCTCTCTCTCTCTCTCTCTCTCAGCTATGGAGTCTTCTGAGCAAAAGTTGTACTCTGTGAGCTTCTACTTTTCAAGTTATGAACAAGCCAACATGTGACTATTGCATACATTTAGTCACTGTGACAAAACATCTTGATTATCTCTGAAGGGGATACTCCAAAGTTGTTTGGATTTATAAACAAACACAGATATAACAATTCTTCTGATCTACAACACAAGAAACAGCAAGAATACCAATACCCTCAAGATGAAACTACTAGAACAATTTACCATTTGCCACTCAAATACAGGCAGTACATCTAATTCAACTATTTTCCTCTCCAGGTGTTGACTCATATCAGCCTTGCCAGACAGGTGGGCAATAAAACCTGTAAACAGTCTGGTCTGACCTAATACTAGACAACTAGACACATGTCACCAGCAACCCTGATCTTGGAAACATACCTGTCTGGCCTAATTAAAACTAGACAGCCTCTACAGAACAAGCAGGAAATAACTTAGAGAAGGGGATTAGATAAAAGCCACAATTGAAGCAGCCAGACAGACTGCATCACCAGCTGAGATAGCAATACTAGCCATCAGACAGCTGGGTATGAATTGCAAACAATACCTCTGGTGTAAAATGGGCACTCCAAACTGGCTGGTGCCAGTATTCCACTAATGTGTTCGAGGGGTGAAGGTCGTCAGCGTGACCTTGTTTAATTATTATGGAATAGGGTGCGAGTGAAACAGGTATCACTGGGATCCCAGCAGGGATCTTAATCCCCCGCTGCAACATTTAACTGATGGTGTAATTAGCCAAAAATATGTGCACTGAGGGCTAAATCTGTATACGTTATTACATTCTAATGGAACTCTAAGAGAACACTTATAAGCCACAACTCACTGATCTATTTCAACACATTTATCTTAACGTTTCCAAGGGTTTCGTTTTCACCACACATAAAAACACAGTTTATTTCACCAGAGCAGTTCTTTAAGATATTCTGCTGCCTTTCATCTTCCAACAGAGCACAGGTCTCAATAAAGTGACACCAAGCCTTTTGTAGACCGGTTCATGATTGGTTGGATCTTGCTGATACAGTTTTCTATAAGATTACATAGCCAATCAAACGCCAACCCTCCTTAGTCATGTCTGTGACATGCATGGTAGGTTACAGTGTTAATCATGGTCATTGTAATTAGTATTCTTAAAATTGTACCCGACAGCTTTCTCGCCAATGGATAGACAGCATTGAGAAATCATGCTTACATCACTCATCAGGATGTACACACCCAGACAAGCCAGAGTAAGGGGTAATGAACATGCAGACCAGCTGGTAAGTAATGCACCATCACAAATGGGAAGAAACATGGGCAGGGCTGGTATAATCAGTGCAGTGTGGACTAATTTGGCGGACACTGACCAGACACTGTCTCTAAGCCGACTGCCCAAACTGGGAGTAAGGCCTGCTCAAGCACATCAATGCCACCTTCGTGGAAAAGAGAGGAGATACTATAATTAACTCCTCATGGGAACAGTGAGCAGAAACATTCTGGGATGGCTGCTGCATCAGAGGATTGAGCATGGATGGGAATGCTCAATGTTCAGTGATGTCGTTCGACATAACATAACATAAGGTTACAGCGTTCCCATTCTTTGCTTCCCTCATGGACCACAGTAGCATGTGGGTGCATTTTTTAACATATAACAGATTAAACAACAATTACAAAAATCTAACCTTTCTGGTCAGTGATAAGGTGTTGAATAATAATGTCAGTCATGCTGTCCCTGTATGCATATCTGTCTCGGTACAGACCATGAACTGTGCTGAACATCAAGTTATATAAGGCTAGTTTCCCATCGTTGCTGCCAACAGCCTGAAACAGTGTGCTCAATAGTTATTCCAACATCTATGAATGAATGAACAAGCAACAAACTTTATATTCAAACAATTATGAACTGGGCATGCAGGCCTGTCTACCTTCTGCCCCTCATAATTTTTTCCTTTCATACATGCTTTCAATAATATATCTCTTATTAGGTTAAGCTTAAACTGCAACAACAAAACTATACGTGTATTATAAACAAGGCGCCAGGGCCGGGTTATATACGGAACAAGATCTATTGATGCGTCCTCATCAAGCGTCCTGGGCAACAGGTCCCTTCGGGGTCCTGGCTAAAGTCAGTAGGATCGCCGATTCCTCCGAAGTCGGAGAGTGTCTGCCTGTAAGGCGAGGAACCACCAGTCTGCACACAAATAAGCCAGACATGGGACAACGGATACTCACGCAAACCTCAGGTCCTGTATGACATCACACTGATGTTGGACAACAGGATGCCTTCATCCGACATGAGTGTTGATTGGTGAATTAAATGGTGGGTCGTGCACCATATGTCCAATGTGTCTTTAGGCATGTAAATGAGTCCTTTACTATATTTGTAAATGAAATAGTGATCACAATAGTTCTCCCAACATCCAGAAATAGTAGATTTTATCCCATATAGCTAGGTCTTTCTCCACAGATTGGCTAACCATCTGCCAAAATCGTCACACAGAACACGAATCGAATGACTGAGTCTTAAAATAAACGCACAACATTCTCAGCATGACGCAAATGGCAAAACCAGTAGATCACAGAGACCCACACTATGGCTTGTATTTTTGTAAATGAAACAGTAATTACAATAATTATTCTAGACTTCTGGAAATAGTAGTATGCATGTTGGTAAATGAAACTCACAATCAGAAATTACAATTATCTTAGGCAAAAGTACTGAAATAAAAATATTCATCCATTCACCATGTGCCATGCCATTAAGCATGGGTGGTCATGTTGTGCCATCTCACTCGATCACCAGAGTCGTGGATCAGCTCCTCATTTCTGTCTCAACCATGCCACGTGCCCAAGCCATCTAGGTATTTACTTCTCGGTCTTTCCCTTGGTCTCTTCCCTTCGATCTTGCCAGTTGTCACCACATTCTCCAATTCATTTCTTCTCATAACATGCCCAAAAATTGTTGACTGCCTACGTCTAATGTCTCTAATCAGTTTATAATCTTCATTTGTTTCTTGAAGGACTTGTTCATTGGTTTTTCTGTCTTTCTATGGCATTCTTTGCATTTTCCCCAGAAACCACATTTCCAAAGCCATCAGATGTTTTTCAGCTTGTGCTCATTGTCCACGCTTCACATCCATACAAAAGTACAGGTTCTATGTAGCATTTCAACTCTTTTTTTGTCATTTCAATCGATATCTTTTTATTGGTCAGTATGTTTTTCATCTTGCAAAAGGCTACCTTCGCAATGGCAATTCTTGTTCTAATTTCTTCAAGGCATCTCACATCAGAAGTTATGACTGTTCCGAGATAACTGTACCGATTCACTTGTTTAAGAATATGCCTATTTACTTGTATATTACATTGTAGTATTTCCTTCTTCCCAGTGACGACCATAATCTGTGTATTCATTTCTAGCCCTAGTTGTTCACTGTGTGTAACAATCTCATCTACTAAATGTTGCAGGTCCTGTTCATTGTCTACAATCAATACTGTATCATCTGCATATCTAATGTTATTGATGTTTCGTCCTCCGATGATGATTCCATTTATATCTTATACATTTCTGAAAATATTTTCACTGTATAGGGAAAACAGATCTGGAGACATTACACATCCCTGTCTCACACCTCTCTTAGTAGGCTGATATTGACCTACTTCATTATCAATGCTGATGGCAGCTTGTTGTTTAATAATAATAAAAATATATTAAAGAAAAATATCCTGGAATTATGTAGACATTAACCCTTTAAAGGGCAGACGCTTGTCCGTTTTGTAGCCCTGAACGGGCAAGATTTTTTCAGGTTCTGTAAAATTTCGGTTCGCGTTAGTAAAAACATCACAAATAAGGTGTTAGTCAACCAATTTTAGTTAAATAAACAACACAATGAAGGGAAAAGCATGCAGAATATGTTACTCACGTGATTGTTGCCGGTAATCCATATATGAACACAAATATTTACGAAATACGGCATGTTGTTTGTGATTTTCCGTTATCTGTACGGCAATTTACAAACACATTTTCAGAATCATAATCACTTTCTTTAAAGTCCGACTCACGACTGCTAACTAATGCAAAGTAACGCTTTGCACTGATATCTAGCTCCGATTAATAATCAACTTCGTGCCCTTTAATGTCATTTAAATTGAACAGAGCGAAATCTCGGCTATCACTTGAAGAATCACCGAAATCCATTTTGAAAAACAGCGTAAAAATCCCGAAAACTATCAAAAAAAGTCTGCAAAAGTCTGTTCAAATTCATTGTAGCGCGTTTACAAATGGCGGCCACGTTGTCAAGCTATCGGCGAAAGTGAAAGTAGCCGTCGGAAGTGTCGGAAAGCTGAGAGATCGCGTTTTTACAATGCATAATAGTATCAGCCAGAATCGGACGCTACGCTCCTTTTAACCCTTTACAGGTCACAGTGGCCAATTCCGGCCCATGCCATAAAACGAGCGTAGCGTCCGATTCCGGCCGATACTATTATGCATTGTAAAAACGCGATCTCTCGGCTTTCCGACACTTCCAACGGCTACTTTCACTTTCGCCGACAGCTTGACAACGTGGCCGCCATTTGTAAACGCGATAGTATGAATTTGAACGGACTTTTACGGACAATTTTTGATAGTTTTCGGGATTTTTATGCTGTTTTTCAAAATGGATTTCGACGATTCTTCAAGTGATAGCCGAGATTTCGCTAGGTTCAATTTAAATGACATTAAAGGGCACGAAGTTGATTATTAATCGGAGCTAGATATCAGTGCAAAGCGTTACTTTGCATTAGCAGTCTGAGTCGGACTTTAAAGAAAGTGATTATGATTCTGAAAATGTGTTTGTAAATTGCCGTATAGATGACGGAAAATCACAAGCAACATGCCGTATTTCGTAAATATTTGTGTTCATATATGGATTACCGACAACAATCACGAGAGTAACATATTATGCATGCTTTTCCCTTCATTGTGTTGTTTATTTAACTAAAATCGGTTGACTAACACCTTATTTGTGATGTTTTTACTAATGCGACCCGAAATTTTACCGAACCTGAAAAAATCTTGCCGTTCAGGGCTAGAAAACGGACAAGCGTCTGCCCTGTAAAGGGTTAAGCGATCGGCCGGTATTGGCCACTATGCCTTGTAAAGGGTTAAGTAACAATCCTGAAATTATAAATATATTAAGCAACAATCCTGAAATATGATGATCATAGGCCATGCTGATTATCCAATTGTAATGCTACTGAATTTAAAGCAAACGCAAATTATTTATCTAGTATGGAGAGTCCATGGTGTGCACGCCATGAAGAATTCCACCGCACCTCCCCAAGAAAGTCAGCAGTGTAGTAGCTGACTTCAGCCACACCTGACTGTGGGAAGATCTACCCATGAGGCAGACCTCTTGCTTCATTAACTCTTAAATGACAGGAAGTCAGAATTTGGAGTTGACATTTCAAAGTGCTTGTGACCAGGCGCTAGTGTTTATTTATGATTTTTACCAAAATAAATGTTACAGTTTGTCATGTTGTTTATTATGAACTAATACTTTATAAATCTTAGTTGCATATCCTTTACAGGCTGTAACAGTCAATTCCAGCAATTTTTGGCTGTTTGTGATTCCTGGGCATGTTTACAATCAGTAGTTTGCCATTATTTTCTGAACGACCGGCATTGTATCGAAACCAACACAAGGCAGTCTGCTTCCAAATTGACCGTGATATGGAGGATTTATAATTGTATTCATAACTCCTTCGCCACAGAGCCACATCTCTTGGATATGTGTAACATAATGTTATAGACCAGCTGTGCTTCACCTAAGGTAGACCTTATCAATTATCATTATCATCTTCATGTTGCTGTTGTTTTCTCTGTAGAAAACAGCTGCAAAAGCTGTCCACTACAGATTTAATTTTTGTGCTGCTTTGTTAAACTATGTCCACATCTCATCAGTCTGTTTGTCTTACACCATTATAGTTCTTTTCAGGTACTTTGTAAGTTGAACGGTGCAGTTAGCTGTGGCTTGATACATTTAAACAAATTCTAAACTCATACAATAACAGAAATTGAGCTTATAGAAAACAAACAACTCATGTCTAGGAAAGAAACAAATATATTATTCCCAAGAAGGAAAATAAAGCTGCCATGTCTATTTGTGACAAGTAATGAAAATCACTTGAGAAAACTCCATACAAGGAGTGACAGACTGCTAGCAAGAGGGACACAACCAGCTTCTTCTTATTGTTCTTCAGCAATCAGTGTTGGCTATCTCTATGCCAGCATGAACAGGATAGTTGATTCTGTGGGACAGTATTAGTATTAGTCTTGATAATGTAAAAACAACTGTATTTAACATTGTAACTGTTGCCTATAGCTGAAACATTTTCTTTGAGCATGTCATGAGGAGGGATACTCTGGAAAATTCCATGACAACAGGAAAGTTGCAGAGAAGGAAGAGTGCAGCAGATGATAAAATATACTAAGCAGTTTAGCATCAAGGAATAGAGAAACATCTATATGAAGATCTTGATCAAATATACTGAACAGCTTAGCATCAAGGAATAGAAAAACATCTGTATTGGAAACTACTGACAATGTGTGAGACAGAAATCTGTGGACAAACATATGACCTAAGCTATATGGTACTAACACTAAGAAAATGGCTACAAGAAGAAAATAATCTCTTACCACATAGGTAGAATCTGGTTTCACAGCACAGCACCATGCCCAGCCTGATGGCTCTCCGATGGCTCCCAGCTTAACCCCTTCCTTGGTGTACAGGCAACACTGTTTGTTTGCTCCACCAACAACGATATACTCTCCTTTAGAGAACCAGCTTAAACAGCACGGATCATATCCCAGTGGACGATCTTTTCCAATCTGCAACAGATAACATTATAAGAAGCTAATTAACCCTACCAGACCTGAGGCCCTAACCCTAACTGTCCCCTATACCTGGGCTCCTGAGCATTAAAGAGAAAAAACCAACATGATATAGAAAAATATTAGTTACATGCAAACAAGTGGTTAGAATAAGATAGAACTTGGAGACACTGTAGAAAATAAGTCTACCTTTCATCTAGCGCCAATATTCCACCTATGTATGCCAATCAACCCAGCAGGATGAGCCTTGTTTCACACAGAGGTACTTCTTGCAAAGTGAGCACCAGATGTTGCTCTTCACCTTCTTGCATGGATTGTCTTTGTAAGACACTCCAGGATTTTGCTTGTTGTACCTGGAGTGCTTTTCCATGCACACAACACAGATATGATTAGACGATGTCCCAGGGGGAATCTCTGGAAAATGATTGCCAGGGGTCATCCGTTGAGGGCAGGGTTCCTTTTGTGGGTGGCGGTGGGCTGATGTCCTGTATCTACCAATAAGTTGCAGGCACAGTTTCTGAATATATCTGGTGAAATAATCTAGCTTTTTTGAAGCAGCTTGCTGCTTTGAAGCATACAAAATGTAAGAATTATAAATGGACCACATAAAAAATTTTATAAAAAGCCGCCGGGGCCAGCGGTAATGACGACGAGACCGGTGAAGGCGGGTCATCTGGTCATTTTTGTCACAGCCACCCATATATTTATTTTAGTCTTTCGCCAGCTGTGGCATCTGTATTTCTTGCACACTGCCATCTTTATTTCTTCTCTTTATTACAACATTTTGGGTTGGATCGTGGTAGTTTGAAATAAATGTGATGGGCTTTCTATCCAGCCAAACTAAACATGTTACACTTTCTTGACATAGATAGCGACTGTCACCCCTATCAAGGTTTTTTACACTTTTTACTTTTTCACGTTAAACCACACAAAGTCAATTCAAACACATGGGGGGAGACATTTGCAATGACTAACTATGAGATTTGACCATGATTGGTTGGTTATTTTTAGTTTGTGAGACATTTTTTTCACTCACTAGGCAAAATATCAAAAATTAGGTTCAGCGGTCTAGCGGCAGAATAGGAAATTCCCGAAGAATGGGTACAGCGGTCTGGTAGGGTTAAACATTATAAGAAGCTAATTAAACATTATAAAAAGCTAATTAAACAGTACAAGACGCTAATTAAACAGTACAAGAAGCTAATTAAACAGTATCAGAAGCTAATTAAACATTATAAGACATTATTTCAACATTATAAGAAGCTAATTAAACATTATAAGAAGGTAATTAAACATTCTAAGAAGCTAATTAATGTCTGAAGCAGACATCAGCAATCATGACTCTCCAATTCTCCCTGTCATGTGATATTTGAATGAAGTTGTTGCAAATATTATTTTGCCCTGGCAGCCGTAGAAGTGCAATGACCAGCATGCTAACCTACCAGCCCGGTGGTCTTGTGTTCAAATCCCCATCAAGGCAGATTTTTTTTATTGGCTTGGCTCCCAGGTGAACCCAACCACAAAGGCTACCAGAAAATGTTCTGGGAAGCCAGGCGGCTGATATGACATTGATAACATCGCCCATCAAGTGTCGATTAGTCTATAAAAGCCCTGGGCTAACACCATATACTTAACATGCCTCAAGGTGTGTTAAAGAGTCCTTTACTTATTTATATTATCATGCCGAACTGTATAAACTTTCCACAGACATCTTTCTCTGTCTTCCTGTGCTTGTTTTTTTTTGGTCTATTATTCCCCCACATAAGGCTAATTTACCTATTTCATCTTGTCTGTTGATAAACTTTATAAGTTTCATGCGTCCTTTCCTTGTGACTATCATGAGTGAATAGCAACACCTGCAAATTGTCTCAACTCTCCACAAACAAACATCTTCCTCTTCTTCCTATATTTCCTTTGTCTAATATTTCCCGACATCAGGATAATTTATCTATTTCATCTGGTCTGCTGACATGCTTTATAAATTTCAAGCATATTTTCCTTGTGGTTTTCATGAGTGAACATTACCACCTGCAACTGTCAATACCCCAGCATTTGTATGCAGACTTTTTGTTTTTTCATTCGCTTGCTTTTTAACTCAAATGTAGTCCATACATGTACTACTACAGTGAGTGCACTAAACTGATTTTTGCATGTGGATTAGCTTTCTCTATTACCAGTGTCCCTCGCCATCAAGCAAATTCACTCTGACTTCTGAGGTACTTGTAATTTACGTCCCCAAGTCAAGGACAAGAAGTCAACATTAAACACATTAATTGATTCACTGCCGTGCATCACTTTATTGACAGAGTGGAACTACACCGGACTGCCGAGTGCCACTGTATTCACAGAATTTTGACAGTTCGTTATTTGTTTCATTTTACGTATCTTCTGCAATTTGAATGCCCGGTAAATGAAAATTTACACACAGGAAACATATGACCTTCAGACAGTATCAGACTTGACTCGAGGTTTCATTGCTATTTAGGACAAAATACATTTAAATTGTTTTTATTATTTTAGAAATGGCAACGCCCTCTGGTTCGAGACAGCGTAGATTTTCATCAAATTAGCCTTTTAAACAAACCCTCATCTGTGGGTTGTGGACCAGTTTTCTAGCTTTCTCAGACAAGGGCAAAACATAGGTGTGCAAATTATAAATTCTTTCATTAACTATCTAGTGACTTGCCCTGAGCAAAACTTTCCCCCCATAACAGTCTTTTTAAATGTTTCTCCATCATGTGCCAGCTGTTCTGCCCCCGTTGCTGTCATTTGTAAATTATCTATCTATTCATCTACACTGTGGTCTTCCTCTTCTCCACCTAACTGGTAGCTTCCCACCATAATTATCTTTTCTAGACTTTCATGTCTTTTGACATGTCCAAAATATTTCATATTCTTCATTTGTGTTTGCACTTAACTGGTTCAGTGCCAAAAAAAAAGTAGGTTTGGACCAAACCCGGTACACAATCAAGAGAACAAGTTTTATAAAGTAAATTTCCATTCACTGAGCATTGAAATTGTGGAAGATACCAAGAAACAAATCAAATAACATGATGACATATCATCCTTCTGTCGAAATGGGAGGTTCCATTTGGCAATATATAATCCTTCGTCACTGAATCAGTTAATAATTCATCTTGTTCAATATTGAGTTCTTGTTAGATAGATCTGTTTGTTCTCATTTTCATTCATTATTGAGTTCTTGTTGGATGGATCTGTTTGTTCTCATTTCTATTCATTATTGAGTTCTTGTTGGATGGATTTGTTTGTTCTCATTTCCATTTTTTATATGATATGGCTCAGCAAATGTCATTTTTCAGAACAATGAAGAAAAAGATTTAAAGAACAAGTAGATAGATCACACCCTGCTATGCAGATCAGCCTTACTTGTTTTCCAGACAGTTGATAAAATGACAATCTCTGACCCCAATCTGCAATAGCTAGCACATCAGACTGTTCATCTCTGTATGTCACATAAGAAAACATACTTAACTGCAAAGATACAGTAAATGTTTATATATAGTGATGGCACCCACACACAAAAATATAATGCCCGCCAATCATCTAAAACAAAGACCTATATGTTACATGACTGAACCACATACAAACTGAAAAACTGTAGATAATATGTTAATCAGCAATACTATTTATTTAATTTAAACTAGAGATCTTGGTGACAACTGGCAAAATTGAGGGGGCAGGAACAAGAAGGCAATAAGAAAGAAATAAAAATCTGCATGGTTTGGCCACATGGCATTGTTGAGACAAGAATACTGAGCTGATCCAGACTCAGGTGATCATGTGAGATGGCAAAACACAACCACCCACACTTATGGGCATGGCACATAATGATGATGATTTATTTAATTATCACTGGTACCATTTATTGTTGTCTGTGGTAGTAAAGTGGCTGGATGCTTGCCTGCCAGCCTAGAGGTTTTAGGTTCAAATCTGTATCAAAGCTGATGTTTAAAATTGACCGGGGCTCCCAGGTCAACCCAAACTAAAATAGACACCAGGAAATGCCTGCGGGATACTGACCACATGACTTCTCAAATGGTGATTGGTCTATAAGAATATGGGCCTAGTGCCATATACCCAATATAAGGTAAGGCATGTGAAAGGGTCCTTTACTTTCTTACATGCTGTACCGTCACCCTTCCCCCACCACCACCCCAACTCCACAATTGACAACCATAAAGTCTATTACAATTTGACATAAAATAACACCATCACTGTCATCTGAGTTAACTCTTAGTTTACACACTCAAAATTGTCCAGTTTGCAATCTTATTTTAGCACTTTATTTAGGTTCATGATTGGTAATAGTTATTTGTAGGTCATTACTTCAGATCACCTTGTGACAGATAATTCCACCAATGACAACGCTTGGATTACCGGAAGTGACATGCAGAAATACTGGAATGGAATATGAGCAATAAATGTTACCAACTAGACACCCCGGTTGGTCATGTGTTGAAGTATACTTGTTCCTGCAGCAAGACAGTCATCATTTGGAATCCCAGTGGGATAACTAAATCTTTCCATTTTTATTCTCATGTGTTTCTCTGCTCTCTCCTTCTTTCTTCTACTTCTAAGAATGCTCAGCTATAAATGTGAATTTATTTAACGAACTGTCTTAGTGGCCTGAAAGGGTTCACCAATTGATATTTAACAATTACAAGTTAAATAATAACCATCTGTAAATGATTGGTAGCCGGTCTCCCTGGCCTAGAGGCTAGCGACTTTCTCCGTAACCCCGTATATTCACGAGAAACGTAACTTGCGCGAGAACCGGTAGTGGTTCTCGCCGCGCTCGTGACTTACGGGGTATGTGAGCTGGCTGCTCAGAATGCAATGGTAAACTACTGAGCGTAATCTTGCCAAGAAATCAACAATCAGCTGAAAGATGCTCATGTTGATAACGATGTCCTGTAAAGGATATGCAAACTTTTTATAAATGACTGGTTAGCCTACCTGTTTGGATTCCATGACACAGCCCAGACAGGGGCCATGTTGGCCTGGGGTCGTTCAATTTTAACCTTTTCTTCTCCTGACTGAATACAAATAAATAATGTATGGGCAAATAATGACAAAGATAAGTAACTGGCAAAGATGATATGAGGAATTGGCAATACTAAGTATATAATCAGCTGACAATCTGTATCTGGCTAAAACAAAAAGGTATTATCAAGTGTGGGGTCCTGTGGGGAAATCAAATGAAACAATAACACAGGCATTTCACACATAATAACTAGGAAAAGAAGAGGTATCATAAAAACTGAGCATAATAAATCATTGTGAAACAAAATGGTAATGGCAGATACTGCAATTAGGGTGAAGTGTTTGGTGTTCACATATTCTAGGCCATCACATACAAGGTGAGGTAGTCTGTTCCCTTCCTCATCACATTTCTTTGACAGACAATTTCTATATAATTCTAAAAATTATCTGGTATGCAGTTTTATGAGGTTGGGTTGACCCCCAGGGCCTGTCTTGTCAGAAAAACAAATCATTCGGACTCTTTTATTATACCATTGCTAGTATGTGCTGAGTTTTTGTCAGGGCTAAGAAATAGAGGTCACGTAGTGTACAGACTGAAATAATTTTTGTAGAGACATTAACCTTTATCGAAGATTTAATACATGTCCTATGATGTGTGAGACGGACTTTTATCTCCCTTGCAATCTGCTCTTCAAAGTATATAATTAAAAATGGTAAAGGGTTTAACCCTTTAGTGGGCAAAGTGTCCCGGAATGTTTCTACCCTCAAACGGGCAAAGCATCCCAAACCGCCCGTAACTATTATGCGTTGTAAAAACGCGATCTCGCGGCTTTCCGGGGCTTCTGATTGTCTACTTTCGGTTTCGCTGATAGCTAGACAATGTGGCCGCCGTTTGTAATCATGTACTTTGAATTTGAACGGATTTTTAAAATATAATTTTAGGGGGGTTTTACGCTTTGTATTTCAAAATGGATTTCGACGATTCTTCAAGTGGTAGTGGGGATTTTGCTGGGTTCAATTTAAGTGACATTTGAAGGGCACGAAGTTGACTATTAATCAGAGCTAGATATCAGTGATCAGCGTTACTTTGCGTTAGCAATCGTTAGTCGGACTTTAAAGAAAGTGATTATGATTCGGAAAATGTGTTTGTAAATTGCCGTATAGATGACTGACAACCACAAACAATATGTTGTATTTTGTAAATATTTGTGTTCATGTGAGGAATAGCAGCATCATGCTTTTCCCTTAATTTTGCTGTTTATTTTACTAAAATATGTTGACTAACAACTTATATGTGATATTTTTACTAACGTAGCCCAAAATTTTACTGAACCTCAAAATTCTTCTTGCCCGTTCAGGGCTACAAAACAGACAAATGTCTGCCCGGTAAAGGGTTTAAAGGCAAGAGGATCAATTTCAGTGTACTGGGTTTTATCGCATATATGGGCGCATCTCTTTCTGCAGAGCAGTCTGCCAAATGTCTCGCACAGAGCATGAACTCCATAGCTCCAGAGATGTTGTCCAGGTGTCTACAAGAATACTGCACTGATGAACCAAATGAGTCCGGAAATGAGCTCCCGATATTCAGAGTGCGTAGCAAGCAGCTTAACATCTTCACTATGGAGATCCCCCACCCCAAATACATATAGTAATCCAAAATGGCGCCCATGTTTACCATGGCCCGTAAAGGAAACAAAGAACAGACTACCTCATCCTGTGGACAATGTTAGCTGCAACATCCAACCAAGGCTGAGAAAATCTACAGGGGAGTGCAAGGCATGAAGTGGTTGAGGCTCTATCTCCACTGGGAGGTAAAAGGCAAGGCAGAAAGAAGAAGAGAAATGGGTGTAATATTTTTTACATGAATCTCATGCCAGGGTTTTACATCTTATCTATTGCACTGCTAAAAAGATTTGTTTATGTCATGTGTCCTGGAAAAATTGTTAACCCACATGGTAATGTAGTGGCTAGAGACTCATCTGCCAGCCCAGTGGTCATAGGTTTGAATCCACATTAAAGCAGATTGTTAAACTGAGCTAGGCTCCCAGTTCAATCCAGCCTAAAATGTAAAAAGGCGTCCAGTGTGAAATTGACCATATCACTCACCAAGTGGTTCATAAAAGACATGGGTCTAGCACCATATGCCAAATAAGCCTAATGTGTGTAAAAGGGTCCTTTACTTGGTCACAGACTTACAGGTAGATGGATCTGTTCACTGACTTACAGGTAGATGGATCTGTTCACTAACTTACAGGTAGATGGATCTGACTAGAGGAAGTACAGCTCACACAAATCTATGCTGATTTTGGACGCACTGACCTGTGAAGTGCTTAACTCTTCTCGAAAGGGGAATGAGGAAGAAAAAGAACCCCCATAATGGCTATTCTGTTTGGTATTATGAATAGTGTTACACTGAAGGTTATAAAGAAAATACCATTAAGTATCTTTATGCCCACAATAATAGGTTACCTTGTTTCTGATGCTGACCAGACCATTGTACAAACCCACTGCCAGGTACTGTCCATCATTGGTCCAGCTACAGCAAGTGATACGACTGCTTACTTTATGTTTGGACACTGTCTTTTGTTCTGGTGACCACAGACCTGGTTATCAAAATATGAAAAAATGTAGACTCTTCATTGTGCAAATGAACATCGATTTGTATAATGAATACAGACAATATTTTTATTACTTATAGCAATAATAATACAAATATTTCAGCGTGAACTAATCCTAAAGTTACTATTTTTAGCCATTAAAAAAAAACTCATTATGCACTATCTTTTATCCTGGTCACTAGTACAGCATGTAACGAATATTATCATTTTCACATTCCAGTATTCTTTTCTTTCACTACTTTATACCCTCTGGGAGCTTAGCCAATCAATAAACTCACTCCAAGCCGTCACATCTTTTTCTGTCTCATGCCACTCTGTCCAAGTTCTTCCCAAATTATTCATCTGTCTCTATTTCTCTTCTCATGTATTTTAGGTCTCCTTCTATTTCATTTGACCTGTTGGTCCTAGGAAAAAGATTTTCCAGTTTTACTATCCTCAGGTTTTCTCAGTGTGTGTCCTCTCTAGAGACAGTGTCTTTTCAACACTTCGTTATTCGCATGGCCAAAAGGTTAAGAGCATTCACACTTATACAGTATGTGTAGAGAGTGGTTGCTGTCTCTGGAGCGGTCTCGGCTGGCAAAGATTAGTTTCATTTTCATGCCAGGGCATGTGGGTGTACACGGAAATGAGCAGGCTGACAGGTTTGCAGGGAAGGCTACTGTGGAAGGCGGACTGGCCATGGACCAGGCAGACAGTTTGAATGCTCTACAAGAAGTAGGCCGTTTACAAGAACCAAATGATGACTATGAATCTACAACCATGGTCAGGCTGCGAGAACAGCAAATTAAAAGAGGGGTGGCCAAACAAGAACACTACGCAGGAAGCCAAAGAAGATTAATAAACCAACACAGAACTGGTGTCATGAGCCGCTACACGCTGAGGGATTTGCTGAGGAGTTGATACGAGCACTTATAGACTGAATGGTTTGATGTGCAATGAGGGTGATCTGTCGACTAACTAACTGTATGTGTGTTGATGCAGAGGTAGTGGGTTTATTCCTTACACCGGTCAATTGTTCTGAAACATTGATCTCTTTTTCAGAAAGCAATAGCAAACTGCTGAATGTAAAATTGCAAGAAAATCAACCTGGGTTGATCACAACATCTCATATCCTCACATTCATGACCATGCATTGTACTTTCTCGCAAACATCAAACTGGCATGTGGTCATGAAATGCTTATGAATATACATATAATAAAAGGTAAACTTTAAAAGAATCAATTTATTGAGCATTTCACATATTTAATGTTCTCTGAACAATGAAACATAATTATTGACTCCCATGATGTGTTACCGAATCGTTCTTGCAAGAAACAGCTAAAATTGATTTACCAAAGTCAGTGACTGCACAACTGACCAACTGATGACTGACAGGGTTGTAAGCAAGGCACTGGATTGCATCATTATGTCTGAAATATGCATACAGTGATATAAACAAATGATTAGTTATGTATATGCAGCTGATTTTCTGTGCTTGCTATAAGCTGATTATATCTCTGGTCTAACATTATTCTGTACCTAATATAAGCTGATTATATATGTGATCTAACATGATCTGCTAACAGTTGATTATATATGTGATCTAACATGATTCTCTACCTGCTAAAAGTTTATGTTCAACACACTCTCGTATGGGTAGACGTACCAGAGTTACAACACTCACAGTGTTTCACTTGTTGTCCATATGCACTCTCTATACCAGCTTCAATACAGGTGCTCACTACTGTTTGTAACTGTCACACACATTTTCTGCTATGTGTGCTTACATTATAACCACCTGATCTTTGGAAGGTAAACAAGCCAGCTTCTCTTTGCCTACTGACCTCATTTGCTGCCCTCACATACATCTTCCACTATATCATGAATGCTTTGTCTCCATGTTGTCTTCACACCCTATCCATTGAAGGAGCTACATATCTGTATCTGCCCAGGAGAACCAGCTCTTCCTATTGACTATCACCATTGTGTTCATGGGTTGGGTCCTTCCTTACCCTTGTCTTCTTTCTGCACTGAAAAGCGACCCTTGTATAGCCTCTTACTTTACCATCGGTGATTGCTGGGCAATACTGTTTTAGTGCACCAGCACCAACTTTGACCAATTTGTTTGTGGTATACTGCAATGGAAGGGATCCACTGCAGCATAGCTGTCTGTCATTGACATATTTAGGACAGTAGATCTAAGGCCATTTAAAAATGCTTATCCAAATGTATACTGCCAGCTTGTCACATCAATGGCATAAAAAAATCACTGCCGTTGACTGAAGAGACAATAATGCTTGCCATGTGTTAAATATGTAGCATTCTGATGTAAAAGAAATTAGCAAGCTCTCTAACTGTAAATCATATTTAGCAAAACTGTTTTATCTTACGTGTATTTCAGAATCCCTTCTAATTTATTTGTCCAAATGATGACACTTTTGTCTGCAGAGCCAGATGCAAATCGTTGCCCATCTTTAGCATATGCAACACAGTAGACTGTCTCTTTGTGACCCTTCAGTGGCTGAATTAGAGACCCATCATTGGCATCGTAGATAAGAACCCTGTTTCCTGCAGCCACAACCAGTCGCTGACCATCAGGACTAAAACACAAATCCCACACGCTGAAAGAAGAGATGAGATGTTTAATTAAATATAAAAAATCCCAAACACTGAAAGACGAGAAGAGACATTTGATGAAATATAAAAAATCCCCTACACTGAAAGAAGAGAAGAAACATTTAATGAAATATAACAAATCCCAGCCGGTCTCCCTAGCCAAGGGGTTAGCGGCATTGTTCGTAATCCCGTATATTCACGTGGGGAAAACAGCAGTTGTGAGAATTGGCAGCGGTTCGCGCCGCGCTGGTAACTTACGGGGGTATGTGAGCCGGTCATTCAGAAAGCAATGGCAAACTACTGAATGTAAAAACTTGCCTAGTACATCAACAGCAGCTGAAAATGCTGGTGTTTACTGCAACGTCTTGTAAGGGGTATGCAACATATTTAAAAAAAAAAAAATCCCAAACACTGAAAGAAGAGAAGAGATATTTAATGAAATATAACAACACTTTTATTTTTTTTAAACTTAAGAAACATACTGAAGGGTAAGGTTGAAGGCAGGCAAGCAAGCAAGGGGTAGACGATACAAGTGGGAAGATAATATCAAGAGATGAACAAACAGCAGCATAACAGAATGAACAATAAAGGTGAGAGACAGTGTTAAACATCCATTGCAGCCACCCTTCATTGTGGAGCAGCACCTGATTGATTGAAAAATGCTGACTAAAAGTAACACATTCTGTAATCTACTGAAACATGGCACAATATGACATCAAATAAATCAAAGATGTGAAGAAAAGGGGGTTAAAAGGCAAGGCAGGCGTTCACTGTCTTTTTCCCCATCTTAGTCTCTCTCCATCCATCCATCCATCATGTGCCATGCCGATAAGCGTGGGCGGTCATGTTCTGCCATCTCACTCGATCACCAGTCGTGGATCAGCTCCGTGTTTCTGTCTCGACCTTGCCATGTGGACAAGCCATCCAGGTATTTACTTCTCGGTCTTCCCCTTGGTCTCTTCCCTTCGATCTTGCCAGTAGTCACCAACTTCTCCAATTCATTTCTTCTCATAACATGCCCAAAATAATTTGACTGTCTACGTCTAATGTCTCTAATCAGTTTACAATCTTCATTTGTTTTTTACGATCTTCATTTGTTTCTTGAAGGACTTGTTCATTGGTTTTTCTGTCTGTCTCTCTCCATAGATTAGCTAAATGCCTGCTGAAAACATCACACAGGACACAAACACTGTCACTCTGGCAATGACTCCTAGGAGTTGCTGAAAAAATTGCTCCCACAAACTGAATGATGGGGGGTATAAAAACTAAGCCATAATCTTCTGAGAATAAGGCAGACAGCCTAATCAAGGAGACCGCAAGAAAATGTGATTAACTGATTCAATGCCAAAGGATAATACATCACCAAATATGACTTCCCATGTGGACAGTACGATATATCGCCATACTAAGGTCATTGTGTTATTTGTTTTGTTTCATGTGTTGTTCACAATTGCAATGCTCAATGAACAGATATTTACATTAACATACTTGTTTCTTTTACTGTATACCACGTCTGATCCAAACTACTTTTTTTTTTGGCACTGAATCAGTTAATTATTTACAGAAAAACAAGATTGATTTAATAAATAAGAAAATATGTTGGAGAGAAAATCATCAGATAGCTGGTCTTTCACTGAACAAAATTCTCATTAAAGCCTGCCAAAAAGTTTGAAGTGGAAATTGTTTTTGTATATTCTTTTTACAGGACATTGCTGTCAACACCAGCATTTTACTGCTGTTCTTGATGTCTTGGCAAGTTTATGTTCAGCAGGTTGCCATTGCTTTCTGAACGCCTGGCTCCCATACCAATTTGTTAAAACCCAACACAACATGGTCTGCTGCCAAATTGGTCGCCATTGTGTTTCAAACTCGGGTAAGCAGAATTACAAACTGCGCCCGTAATGCCATAGCCACAAAGCCAGCTCAAGTAGCAATACATAAATGGAATTAAAGACAGTATATCAGATATAGCTCTTAGTTCTGAAGTTCTTATGAAGATGAAGACGTATTAGAAGAAAGATGGGCTAAAGCTGAGAGGATCAACTTTACTGTATTGGGTTTTATGCCATCTGGCTCAGTTTCTGTCCCCAGAATGGCATGCTGTGTGCCGAGAGCATCACATAAAGCACCAACTCCAGAGCTCCAATGATTAACCCCTATCCCACCACCAGGGGTTTTAGTCATTCTATTCTGAGCAGTCACCAATCTACTGGTTTTTTTCCCTTCTAACTCCCCATGATGTTTGTTGATGTGGCCAAAGTATTTTAGTATTTGAGACATGGATACTCATCATATTGATAATGTTTGAGGGTTAGCTTTCTTTGATGCTCAGATCTTAAATAATGCCAATATTTTTGTTGCATTTCTAATCCACGGTGTCCTAAGAAATATTTCTTATATTTAACTTCAAAAGCCTCCATTTTCTTCTTTGTGTTTGTAAAACAGTCCTTGATTCAGATACGATACATTTGTTGCCTGAAAAGATTCAATTGAAAAAGGAAAAGGTCTCAGGTCTGCTGTGCTGTGT